>CAMOHE010046379.1:0-17184 GCA_946598075.1 Artocarpus hirsutus | reverse complement strand
TGGGGGAGAGGGGCCTGGGTTAGGGGGGAGGGGTTTTGGGCAGAGGCCAGGGGGGGGGGTGGGCAGGGGGGAGGGGGGCTGGGTGGAGGCAAGGGGGGGCGGGGGGAGTTGGGTGGTGGGCAAGGGGGCTGGGCGGAGGTGAGGAGGGGGGGGGGGGGGGGGGCGAGGGGGCTGGGCTGGGGGGCCTGGGTTGGGGGGCTAGGCGGAGGCGAGGGGGGGCGGGGGCATTGGGGGAGGCGGCGGAGGGGACGAGCGGGAGGGGGAGAGAGAGAGAGAGAGGGAGGGGGAAGAGGAGAGAGATAGAGAGAGAGAGGGAACTTACCGGAGGTGGGGCGGTGCCCTGGAGATAGTGGCAGCAGAGGGAGTTTTTAGAACGAGAGAGAAAGAGGGATTTGAGATAGAGAGTAAGGAATGGGTTTTTAAAGAGAGAGAGAAAGAGGGATTTGAGATAGCGAGTGAGGAATAATGGGCGCGCAATATCAATGGGTGTGGGTGGTGCGGATTTCAAAAATTTGAAGTAGAATTTGGAGGGTAGCTATCATGACGGTTTCTGCAGAAACCGTCGTAGTAACTCTATTTGTAATTTGTATTTTTGTGCAATTTGTCTTGCAGAAAAAAAAATGTGTAATACGTATTGACAAACCAATGAAAAAAAAAAGGTTAAAAGATGAGCATCAATAATTTATATATATATATGTCAATTTACGTGTAACATTTTTGTGCAATTTATTGCATTTTTCAATCTTATGACAATTTCTGTATATTGATCTATAGTTAAATTTCTAGTAAAAATGGAGATAAAGTATATATTCTGGGCCATTGGATGCTTAACACACGGGCTGGCCACCTTGGGCAGCAAAAATAAAATGTATGGAAAAAGGTTGTTAGATATTTTTTCCACGTTCAGAAACCGTCGTGGAAGATTTTCTACGACGACGGTTTTTGTCATAAGCTGTTATGGTAGAGCTACCATGATGGTTTCTTGAAGAAACCGATGTGGTAGAGATACCACGACGGTTTCACCACATTGGTTTTACGAAGAAACCGTCGTGGTGGAGCTACCATGACGATTTCTTGAAGAAACCGTCGTGGTAGCTCCTCCTTGTGGTTTCATGCGGTTTCTTCACGTGGTAGAGCCACCACGACGATTTCTTCCTGAAACTGTCGTGGTAGCTTAGAAGGTGAAGAAACCAGGATACCACGATGGTTTCAAGAAGAAACCGTTGTGGTAGAGCTACCACTACGGTTTCTTCAAGAAACCGTCGTGGTATCCTGGTTTCTTCACCTTCTAAGCTACCACGACAGTTTCAAGAAGAAACCGTCATCGTAGAAAATCTTTCATGACGGTTTCTTTTAGAAACCGTCATGAAAAAAATGTCTAACAACCTTTTTTCACACATTTTTTTTTTGCTGCCCAAGGTGGGCAACCCGTGTGTTAAGCATCCAATAGCCCAGAATATATACTTTATCTCCATTTTTACTAGAAATTTAACTATAGATCAATATACAAAAATTGCCATAAGATTGAAAATGCAATAAATTGCACAAAAATGTCACACGTAAATTGACATATATACAAATTATTGATGCTCATCTTTTAACCTTTTTTTTCATTGGTTCGCCAATACGTATCCATTCTACACTTTACGAAGCAAGTGCGAAACATTATATTCAAAATTATCTATCTCATCAACCAATGGCAATCCCTTTGTGAATGAAGGGATGTCCGTACAATCTTCATCAATTTCTTCACCATCGATAACTATTCTTGGCTTTGTTGGGACGACTAGAGACAACTCCATGTCTTGGGGATCAGTAGTGTAAAAAACTTGGATTGCTTGTGATGCCATAATGAATGGATCATTCCTGTATCCCAATATTCTAAAGTCAACCATCGTGATGCCGTTATAGTCATTCTTAACATAGTTATTGTCGGCCCACTTGCACTTAAAAAGTGCTATGCGTAATCCCCCATAATCAAGTTCTCAAATATCTTCAATGAAACCAAAGTAGTTCATGGTCCCATATACCGAATTCTTGTCCTTGGCGGAGGCAATATGCATAGCCTTTGCATTGAGAGTGACACCACTATTTTGCACCAGATGCTTCTCATCCCTTTCGTGAGTGTAGAAAGTGTAACCATTTATGGAATATAACGTATACCTTATAACTACCGACGATGGACCTCTAGCTAGGTTCTTCAACTCCTATGACATGCCTCTATCTTGTGATGTGGACCACTTGCTATAGATGTATGCTCTAATCCACAACCGAAAGGTCCGGTTGTGTTCATCTTGCAACCACTTCTCATTTCTTGCTCTTTTTGGGAATGTTTTTTTTAATTCGTTCATGTGCACCTCAATAAAAGGCTCCACTTCATTAGTATTGTGCACATAAAGACAAGCTTGCTCCCACTCCTCTCGACTTAATGAAGAAGGATTGCCCGTAGATAGTCCCCTAGCGGCAATGTTTATAGTCTTTGGCACCCCAATTGTGTCCACATTAGTTAGGTACTCGGAGCAAAATTCAACTGATTCCTCAGCTATGTAACTTTCTACAATACATCCCTTCGGCCTATTTTGATTCTTCACATAGCCCTTCAAAACCTTCATATATCTTTCAAATGGGTACATCCATCTAAAATACACCGTCTGCATAACTTAACTTCACGTACTAAGTGCACCGTAAATGAATCATGATGTCAAAAAATACCGGTGGGAAATACTTTTCAAGAATGCATAAGGTTTGCGCCAACTCTGATTGCAGTGAATCTAGCACAAGTGGATCAATGACCTTCGTGCATATTGAATTGAAGAACGAGCACAACTTAGAAATTGCAAATCTTACATCCTTTGTTAGAATTCCCCGCAAAGCAAGTGGTAGTAATTGCTGCATCAACACATGACAATCGTGTGTTTTCATGCCAATAAGTTTCAAATCCTTCACCGACACTAACTTTTTGAAGTTTGAAGAATACCCATCCGGCACTTTTAATGAAACAAGCCATTTACAGAGCTTTCTCTTTTCCGCTCTGGATAACGTGTGCTTTGCCGGAGGTAAGTATGTCCAGTTCCCTCTTCTCTCGAGAAACAAATTAGGCCTAATCTCTATTTCCATGAGATCTAACCGAGCTTTTTCACCATCCTTAGTCTTGCCCGAAATGTCATGCAATGTGCCAACTACGGATTCGCAAACGTTCTTCTTAATATGCATAACATCTAAGCAATGACAAACAAAAAGTGTCTTCCAATAGGGAAGTTCAAAGAAGATTGATCTTTTTTTCCATGGTCCATCATTTTGCATCTCCTTCTTACTGCGCTTTCTCTTACCGAATACGACTCTTATATCTTGTACCATTTCAAATATTTGTTCACCTGTCAAAGGGCACGAAGGGTCTCTTTCTTCGCTGTTGCCATCAAAGGCTTTCTTTTGTTTGTGATAGCGATGATCTCTTGGCAACCATCTTTTATGACCAACAAAAACAGTTTTCTTTCCATTTTTCAACCGTTTGTGAGACGTTTTCGTCATACAAATAGGACAACCAATAGGACTCTTCACCGAATAACCAGATAAATTACCATATGCGGGGAAGTCGTTAATAGTCCATATCAACATCGCCTGGAGTGTGAATGTCTCTTTTTGGTAAACATCTCTAACTTCAACTTCCTTTTCCCACAACATTTTTAGATCATCGATTAACGGTCCCAAGTATACGTCAATGTCATTGCCTGGTTGGTGAGGACCCAAAATCAATAAAGATAATATTAAAAACTTCCACTTCATGCACATCTTTGGAGGGAGATTATAGTTAACAAGTATTACGGGCCAAGTGCTATGCCCACTACTCATGTTACCATGTGGGTTCATTCCATCAGTCGACAAAGCGAAATGTATGTTTCTTGGAACCGCACTAAAGTTAGGATGATCGGCTTTAAAAGTCTTCCATTGTGGTGAATACGTCGGGTGTCTAAGCACACCATCATCCACCCGTTTATCATGATGCCATGTCAAATTCTTGGCATGTTCTGGGTTTCTGAATAAACGCCTCAAACATGGTATCGATGGAATGTACCATAACACTTTCTTTGGCACTCCATTCTTGCCGTCTTTTGGCTCATTTTCTTTTTTCCACCTTTCTTGTTGACAAACTGGACAATAATTCTCGTCCTCATACTTATGCCTATAGAGAATACAATCATTTTCACACGCATGAATTTTCTCATAATCTATTCCGAAAGTGCTTAAAGTCTTCTTAGCTTCATACATACTAGTTGGTAATTTATTACTCTCTAGTAGAAGCCTTCGTAAAAATTTCAACAGCTTTGTGAAACTAGAATTCGACCAGCCACCCGATGCTTTCAAATTCCATAATCCAACTAAAGCAGACAATTTAGTGAAATTGGTACACCCCTCATACACTAATGTCTCTGCATCATTCATCATTGTCTCAAATAAATCCGGACGGTGCACAAAGTGTTCTTCTAAATCATTGACCATGTCAACCATATTGTCTTCATCCTCCATATTATCCTCCACAATAGATTGCTTTTTTGTATTTAGTAAAGTTTGATTGAAATTAGACTCGCCATGAAAATGCCACGTTTGATAACTACTTATGATTCCATTTCGAAATAAATGTCCTCTAACAATTGTAATTGGATGCAATCTATGGTTTCCACATTGAACACAAGGACATCGAATTTTATCACAATTTGCATGACTTTTGGCAAAATCTAAGAACTCTTCCACACCATTCACATGCTCTTTAAACAATCGAAAATCCCACATCCATTTCCTATCCATTTTGCAATTCCTAAATCAAAATAATAAATAGCAAATATTCAATTAAAATTAATTTCACAATTTATATATATACCCACCTACATATATTAATTAATCATAAAAAAAACATCACCCAATCATAAAACAAGTTACACATACTCATTATAAAACGAAGAAATCATACCCATGATCCACAATACAAACTTCACGGAATAAACAACAAAATCAACAATTATTTATCAATTTCGGATTAATTATACATCACAATCAACAACTATTTCTCACTTTCTACAAAAAAAACTTACAATTTGGGCTGAGTTTAAGGAGTGTTGAGGCGAAGAGAGACGGCGGCGGCTGATTCAGACGGGTCTGTGTTTGTATTTGTGAAGTGTGTTTCTGAAATGTGTCTAAATGCCGAGGTTAAAAAAAGGGTTTTAAGTAAGCTACCACGACGGTTTTTTAAAAAAATCGTCGTGGTATCTTCCACGATGGTTTCTCGAGTAGATACCATGACGGTTTTCTCGAAAAACCATCGTGGAATACAGAGATACCACGACGGTTTCTCAGGAAAACCGTTGTGGTATCTCAATGAACCACGACGGTTTTCTCCAAAAACTGTCGTGGTATCTTCATATACCACGATGGTTTTCTCCAAAAACCGTCGTAGTATATTTGAGATACCACGACGGTTTTTTCGAAAAACCGTCGTGGTATATCTCGTATTCCATGAAGGTTTTTTTAAAAAACCGTCGTAGTATCTTCACCCCATCCCCGACAGTCTTCGTTTTCACGAGCGTAACTTGCCGCACATTTTTGACCTTACCACGATGGTTTTTAAGAAACGGTTGTGAAATAAAGGTCGTGTAATCAGTAATTTTTTGTAGTGATGTATGATCCTCTTGGCTTTGCTTATACTTCATTGACAACATTACCTTTGTAAACCTTCCAAACCATGTGTTGAGTGATTGCTTAAGTCTATACAATACTTTTCTTAGTTTGCACACTTCGTCTTTTCCCAATAGTTTCTGCAAATCCTACTGGTATCTTCATATAAATTTCTTCCTCAAAGTCATTGTGCAAAAAAACATTCTTCACATTATACTACTGTAGACTCTAATCAAAGTTTGTTGCTAGCGAAAGTAGCACTCTCACCATATTCATTTTTGCTACCGAAGCAAAAGTTTCTTGATAATCTACTCCATAAATTTGAGTATACGCTTTAGCTACTAATCTTGTTTTGTATCTTTCAAGGGATCCGTTTGCTTTGTATTTCACAGGGAAAACCCATTTACAACCAACCGGTTTCTTCCCGCTTGGTAATTCCACCAACTCCCATGTATTTTTTTTTTCTTTTCTAATGCCTCCATTCTCCACTCTCATTGCTTGTTTCCACTCATCGCTACCAAGTGCCTTAGATAAGGTTTGAGGTATGGTTACTGTGTTTAGGTGAGCAAGGAAATTTCTATGTGAGACTGACAGGTTTTTGAAGGACACAAAGTGGGACAGTGGGTGTTGTGTGCATTTTCTTACATCTATGGGTAACTCAAGGTCATGAATTGTGGGAAATATATTGGAAAAAGAAAGTTTTACCTCATTTTCAAGTTCTAATTCGGATTCCTGAGCTTGCATAGGATTGGCTATGGGTGCTTGCTTCCTTGAGTAGACCTTTAGTGGTTTTGTGACAACCGGACTCTTGGATATAGATTGTGCCTTTGGGCTGGTTTGGATAGAATTAATGGGCTCTGGACTAGAATCAGGCGAATCTGGGACAGGTGACTTGAGTGAGGTAAACTCATTTGTGGGTTCTGAATAAAATTCGGGCTGTGTTGTAGTCAAAGGCTTGATTGTTGGTTCACGCAAAAACAAGTCCTTATCTTCCATAGATGATATCTCCCCTTGAAGATAAGGATGAGAAAAATAGCTTTCTTGTTCAATGAATGTAACATCTACAGAGACAGGTTTTTCAAGTTACGGGATCATAACAATTAAACCCTCTTGAGTAGGCGAGTAGTCTATGAATACACGTTTGACAGCTCTAGAATCTAGTTTAACCCAACTATGAGAATGAATATGGACAAATGAGACACACCCAAAGACTTAGGAGGCAATTTATTTGAAGTGTTGAAATCTGGAAAGTATTTAGAAAATACTTCCATTGGGCTTTTGAAATCAAGGACTGGAGATGGAGTTCGATCTATCAAGTGGGCAGCGGTGAGGATGGCTTCACCCCAAAAGGTTTTTGGCACATTTCTTTGAAAGAAAAGGGCATGGGTTGCTGCCAATAAATGACAATTTTTTCTTTTGACAACACCATTTTTTTTAGGCGTGTCAAAACACGAAGATTTATGAATAATTTATTCTTTTCGAAAGTAAGGTGAGAGTATTTGGTTGGAGTAATCTCGAGTATTATCCGACTTTATTCGTTTGATATCCTCACCAAAATTATGTTTTCACCTTGTTATGAAAAATAGGAAAAATAGATTTCACATTTGATTTTTGTTTAAGTAGTAAAAGCCATGTCACTCGACTACAATCATCAATAAAAGACACAAACCTTCGAGCTCCTAAAATGTTAGGAACTCCACAGGGCCTTAAATATCACTATGGATTAATAAAAAAGGGATTGTAGTTCTTCTATTGCTTGATGGAAAAGAAGTACGTCGATGTTATGCAAATTCACACACATCACAGTGAAAGGAGTTTAGCGTGACACCTTTGAACAAGGATAGGAATATGACATTAAGAATAGCAAATGACGGATGTTCGAGTCGGAGGTGATGAGGCCAAATATGTTCTTTATTGGAAGATGACTGTTTTGATAGGAAGGATAGAGGTTGTAGAGTCCGGTTATTTGTTTGACGACTTGGTAACTTAGAGTGATAAAGCTCATGCCTTTCCTTAGCACCCCTAAACATCCTTCTCGTAACTTGGTCCTAAAATATACAAAAACCAGGGGAAAATAGCACAATTCAGTTTAGTTCCTTTGTGAGTTGGTGAATGGACAAGAGATTGGTAGAGAGCTTTGAGATATGTAATACATTTTTCAGGATTAATAATGAGCTTAATTGAATATCTCCTCTTCCCGCCACAGTGGCCAAGGACCCATCTGCAATGATTACTTTTTTATTACTAAGGCATGGGCTATACGTGAGAAACTTCTGTGCAGAGTGAGTCATATGGTCAGTTGCTCTTGAGTCAACTACCCAAGAATCGGAAAGGTTGTAATCCGACACACTCAGGGCATGTGAAAAAAGGGGCTTACTTGAGTGTGCCAATGAACAAGTATCTACGGGTTTTCCAAGCGAATCAAGGAGCGATCTTAGCCTGCCGATGTCTCCCTTACTGAATTCACCACACTCTCCACCATCAGGTTTTTCTCCATCATTGAACGATTCTTATTGGATTGAGAAGAATGTGATGCGGTCCGACTCTTGGGCTTCTGTTCCAATTCGAGCTTTGCAGTTAGCAATGCAATTTCTAGCAGTGCTTTTTAGTGTGCTAAGGCTTTTTACAAAATGTACACCATATAGAGTCTTTGTTGGTATGCCGAGAACTAATCCTCCTAGATTCCATGTTGTTGGTATTTGCTGTCGAAGTCTTCTCTGCAAAACGAACCTTTGTTTTGTCATTTGACACTCGCTTTGCCAGTAAGGCCCACCCATCAATGGGTTATGGTTCCAGCATAACACCTCTTCTGTTTTCTTCAGCAATAATGATAGAGATAGTCTCATTAAGAGATGGCAAATCCATACCTCTTCTGTTTTCTTTAGCAATAATGATAGAGATAGTCTCATTAAGAGATGGTAAATCCTCTTTTCCTGAGACTTGAACAAGTACAGGATCAAACTCCATGTTAAGGCCATCATGAAAGTTAAAGATTCTCTCTCTTTCAACCAACTTTTTTAACATGGTTGCATCCTCACTATACTTTATCTTGACATTTTGGTGGTGGTCCATCTCTTGCCACAAGTTTTTGAGAATATTTGCATACTCGGTGACAGTCCGAGTGCCTTGCTTATTGGCTGCAATTTTTATCTTGATTCCATATATTTGTGTTGCATCACGAATCTCGGAGTAGGTCTATTTCACGGCCTCCCAAATTTCCTTAGCAGTATGCAGGTTCCTCTGATTGCAGGAATCATTAAATCCCAAAACCATGACGTAATAAGTGAATCCTCTTCATCACATGCTGTGAATTTCGGGTCTGTCGGATCTGGTCTTGTCCCGAGCAAGTGGCTAAATTTTCTCTTGCTTTCAAGAAGTTTCTCGTCAATTGAGATCCTTGTAGATAGTTTTTTCCATTGAGTTTGTAGGTAGCTTGAACATTCCAAAGTTCACCAACCGTCTGTTTTTTGCTCATTTTGTACTCTTTTGCAAAAATATGAAAATATTTTCAAAACATCATCTTTATTTGCCAAACATAAAACCCAAAAAAATGTTGAAAAATCATCAACAACAAAGGCATAGTGTTTACCACCTAGACTTGTTGTTCTAGAAGGACCAAATAAATCCATATGTAAAAGTTGTAAAGGGTTTGCGATAGAAATTTTGGAAATAGAGTTAAAAGAGGTTCTAACTTGTTTTCCGAATTGATATGCTTCACAAATTTTGTCTTTTTGAAATTGGAGTTTTGGCAAACCCCAAACAAGATCTTTTCTAGAAATTTTTCAAAATAAATGCATGCTAGCATATCCAAGTTTTCTATGTCAAAGCCATGTTTCATCTTTTAAAACCGAAAGACTTTGATTGTAGTCTGAATATTTTTTGACATCAATTGTATAAACATTATCACTTAAGATCATCTATGAATACAACCTCACCATTGCACACATTTTCAATCAAACATCTAGAAAATTCAAAAGTAACCTTAAATCTCTTATCACACAATTAACTAATACTAAGTAAATTATGCTTTAAATTATCAACAAGAAAAACATTTTAGTAAGAGGAGAAGTTCCACTATGGATGTCGCCTATATCAAGAATTTTTCCTTCAGCATTGTCTCCAAATTTGACATGACCACCTCTTCTTGGTGAAGTTTGAGAAAAGCAAGAGGTCCCCCATCATATGCTTTGAACAACCGCTATTTAGGAACCACATAAAGTCCATTTGTGTTAGTTTTCAAAGTTTTAGGAACTTATCTTTGTTTAATTCCAAAATATGCATTTTTCTCGATAGAACAATAAAATGAGATATGTCCATTTTGATTACAATATGTGCATATATATTTTGAGTTACTATTACTAGTTGGTGCTTTAACAAAATAATTTTTAAAATATTTTTGATCAATGTATGGCTTATATCCTAAACCACCTTTGTTAAAAACACAACGTTATTCACCAAGCATTAATTAAAAATCTTTTTTGCTTTTAATGAATTTTAAAACTCTTTTTGTTAAATCATCAACTTGTTCTTTTAAAGATGCATTCTCTACAACTAAAGCATCGCTCTTAGATTTTTCAATTTTCAATAAATTTATTTCTTCTAAAAGAGTAGACACTTTCCTCTTAAGCATAGAATTTTTGAAAGCCAATTTTGCATAATCTTCATGCAGTTCATCAAAAACTTTAGATAATTTTATGATATCTGTATCATTATTTTCATCATCGGGGGAGTTAATAGAACTTACCTCTTCATTGTTGTCTACGACAATGAAAGATATGTTAGCGACTTTTCGTTGCTTTTCATTATTTGAGTCTTCAGATTCAACCGCATCCTAAGTAGCTTGGATAGCTTTCTTCATTCCCCTTTTTTCACCTTTCTTTTTAAAAGAACAATCCGATCGTATTTGACTGGGTTTTTTTTTACAATAATTACAAATTTTCTCATCTTTTTTAATTTCTCACCTGGATCTTCTTTTCTTCTAGTATCTTTGTTTTGGTTGAATTTCCTATAGAACTTTTGATATTTCTTTGCAAGCATTGCTATTTCTTTAGTCCTTAAGATTAAGGCTTTCAACTTTGTTGTCTTTGTCATCTTTGTCATTGGGATTGGAGTCATTCAAAGCTATTCCTTTCTTCTTTTTATCTTCTCCTTTCACTTGATTTTTCCTTCAAGTAATCTCGTGAGTCATAAAAGAACTGACCAATTCTTCCAATGGTAATTTTGAAAAGTCTTTAGCTTCTTCGAGAGTAGTCCTCTTGACAAGCCATGAGCTTTGTAAGGATCTTACCAATATTCTTATCAATTCACTTTGAGTAAAAGTCCTACCAAGGGCATTCAAACTATTAACAATATATAAATCTAGTATACATATCACTAATGGTTTCATGGTCTTTCATCTTAAACATTTCATGATCATGCAAGAGATATTAATTTTGGTTTCTTTTACATGATTTGTGCCTTCAGGTGCAACTTCTAAAATGTGCCATATCTTTTGTGCAGAAGTGCAAGAAGTAACTCTATTGAATTCATTTCTATTTAATAAACAATACAAAATATTAACTACTTTAATATTTAATGACATTTCCTTCTATCTTTGTCGTTATATTCTTTACACTCTTTTGGGACTAAAACCTCTTCAGCCTTTTTCATTGGTTTATGAGGACCAAATTCAATAATATCCAAAGCTCAAAGTCAACAGATTGAAGATAAATTTTCATTGTACTTTTCCAATAATTATAATCAACCCCATTAAAGAAAGGAATTTTATTTGTGGTATGACCTTTATGAATTCAAGAATTTTGTTTAGCCATAGCTCAAGATTGTAAAATCTTTTTCAAAAATAAGTTCAACCTTTTAGCTCTGATACTAATTAATAGCCCATGATTGACTACCCAAGAAGGGATGAATTAGGTTTTTAAAACTTTTTACAATTATTAGAAAATTTTAGATAAATTTGCTCAAGCTATAAGCACACAAATTATGATGACAAATAATATAGGCAACTATAAATACGTTAAAGTAAAGAGTTAAGGAAAGAGGAATGCAAACGATATTTATAGTGGTTTAGCAATATGCCTATATTCACTATCGTCGAGCAAATCTTCACTTGACCTTTTGCACTATAATGACTGTCTTTCTGATATGATTACTCCTTATACAACAATGGTGACTTGGTCTACCCATGGTTCACTACAACCTCTTAAAATCGTTAATTTTCTATAGAGATTGACATATGAATAACCCTAATTTATAAAGCTTGAAAACCTACTGCTCAAAGTGTAGGTACAAAATATTTGGCTCACAAAATAAATTCTCTGGAAATGATGAATACAAGACAAAGCTTATTTGGAGGGTATGAGCAACTCTTAAGAAAGAATATAGAATATGTAAGCTCAAGAGTGTAAGAAATGAATACTTATGATTGAAACAATGTAAGAAAGACTGCAATTGATGCTTGGATATGAACACATAGAATGAAGGGATATCCTTTGAAATATCAATTTTAGCTCAATATAACCATTAGAAACACACTCCTAATGGTCAGAAAACTAGTAGCTATAGACTTACTGGCAGGCCAAAGATAGAAATCAGCAGGCCAAAATTTGAAATTAGGCCAAAATAGCTCCAACAATCAAAAGACCGGCAGACTAAAACAGGGCCACCAGCAGGCCGGTGGACAAAGCCGGTAGGCTAATACAAAAGACTGGTAGGCCGTTAAAGAGTTGAAAAAACAACTCTCTATCCCGTGTAATCGGCAGGTCGACTTAAAATAGTCGGCAGGCCAGTCTTGCTAGACAAAGCCTCTCAAAACTTTGTTTTAAGATGTAGTTTTTGTAAAGTACTAATTTTAATTGTGTGCACTTTATATGAAATTTTAAGACTGTATTTTAGATACAAAGTTTAAATATGAAAACAATTTTAAATTTAAAATATGTAAGTATAAAAACATTTTTTCAGAAGTTCAAAAAAATGTTTATGCAATTTGTAAAATGTTTATGAAATGGAAGTGTGTGCATGATTTGAGCTTTGCGTAAACTATACAATTTGTGATAATTGCTCACTTACATAAACACTAAAATAAATAAATTCTTGTGATCTTCAAGTCTTCGTGAGTCCTTTCCAATTTTGATTCCAACGCTTGATTGTTCTTATGATTTGAGTTTTTTTTTTTTATTTGCTATGATTTTAAACTTAGCAATACTCAAAAAAATCAGTAGCCATTATAGATAAACAAAAATTGTGTTGTTATCATCAAAATAAAAATTAATTTTATTAATGAAACCTTGGAGCCAACAACAGTAGCCCCATTAGAACCCAATCGAACTAGAACAACTAGCCAAAAAGGTTTGGGTGTATCTAATGTAATCGTAATCCAAAGAAAACCTCCTAGACCTCCCCATCTCAATGCTTCCATGCCTTAACCGCAACGCCCACCGCCTCATCGATAATCATTCCAAGTTTTTTCGATACTCCATACATCAGAAGGTTATGCACCTGAATCCAAAATAGAGTAAAACCCCCCAAAACTATTCAGCCACATCATCTCCATTGACCTCCTTTAAAAGCACCGTGGATTTGTCAAAAATCCATGGTTCCAAATCAAGATCCGCTTTGCTTCTTTTCATTGCCAAAGAGAAACATGACACTATAAGAAAAACTCCATCTAACGACATATTATTTACTACATGTAGTTTTTTAATGTCATTGAAAAGTACATACAACGACATCTCTAACAAAGATGCCGTTAATAACATTTGAAATAATAATTAATGACATTTATATAGACGTCGTATTAAAGGTCTCATTTTAATGACAATAATTTATTGTCATTAAATTATTTAACGACAACTAGGAGATGTCGTCAAAGCCTTGGAGATTCTACGACACCTCTTATGACGACATTGGTCAAGATGTCATCTATAAGGGATGTGTAATCTTCAAGGCTTTGACGACATCTCCTACTTATTGTTAAATAATTTAACGACATTAAACTATTGTCGTTAAAAGGAGACCTTTAATACGACGTCTATATAGATGTCGTCAATTATTGTTTCAAATATTATTAACGACATCCTTATTGGAGATGTCTTTATATGTACTTTTTAATAATATTTAAAAACTACACGTCGTAAATAATATATCGTTAAATTTAGTTTTTTTTATAGTGTGAAGACCTCATCAGAAACCTCCTGAATAAAAAAATCCCTCACCATTTTCCACGTCATGTGAATAATGCATCGGAAAGCTGCCTTTTGGTAAGGCTTACATGTCCATACTTTCACCAAATATCCCCATTTCAATTCACTATTTTTTCTCAGCCAAAACATCATATATACTACTTTCATGAGTTATTAATTCATATAACTCTTGACTAACTGATTTTCTACTTATTAAGTCATTGATATACTCATTTTTTTTATTTTGGCTTATTTTTAATTAAACCATTCGGTAATTGTAGATCAAGCCACAAATTCTAAATATAATTAAAAAATTTAACCAAAATCAATAATTTACTTGAATTAAACAACCTATTTACTTCCTTTTTATCTTTTTAGGAGAAAACTAAAGATGATCACAATCTTATCTGCATTTTTGCAATATTGTCTATATTTTTAGGTCTACATATGGATAATAAGGGGAAAATGATATTCATAGGGAAAATAATTATTTTGATTGTTTGTAAAATGTTCAGAATGTTGAAAATTGTTGATGCCCTTGAATGGCTCAACACCTTCTTCCGCTACGCACGGTTGTCGTACTTCATGCCCTACCTAGGAATTGTCTGGTTGGCTTGACCTTGCAAGATAAGAGAATGCTTCGGAGTAAGGGGAAGAACAATGCGGAGTTTGTCAATAGCACATAGACGCTCAAGTCAATTGATCGATCAGAAAGAGCAAAGGAGAGACAAAGTGTGATTTGGATCAGGTGTGGTCTAGGCTTTGCTCATGACCAGGGTGTACGGTTGTACAACACCCAAAGGCAAAGTGACAAGTGTCACAATCCTTGTATTTAAGGGATTTTTGAATGGAGGGTCTAAATAGTGCCACATGGTGGCTCTGTATTATGCTTCATGGCTGGCTGGTGGCCGCTCGCTAAAAGTAATCTTTCTTTGGTCGATAACCAAGTCGAACAAGAACAAAATGACGGTTGCTTGACTGAAATAACTGACCACCATGGTTTGGTTGGCTAGGGTCCGAGGAGGTTTCTGATGATGTCAAGAGCGGCCTTGCCACCATGGCACTTGCCGAATAGAGTTTGGTGGCAAACATTGAGGAACAAAAATTAAAGAAAAGCATAAATATTTCATACAAAAAATCATATAATTCGAATGGTGAAAAGAATTGTTCGTGTCAAGTAAGATTGCCACAACATCTCGTCCTTTGTGCCTAGATTTTGCGACGATTGATCGTTGCAAACAAATGGAGGAGGATTTTTTGATGGTATCGTGTGGAAAACTATACGGTTCTGCCTAGGGCTTCAAAAGTGTGGGAAGCTCTTGACAAATGGCTATAAAGGTTTAGTATGTCTCCGCAAGGCAGGAGATCTCGTTGCGGTTAGTGGCTAGATCTCTCCACTACAAAGAGGAAGATGTCTATGGAGCTTGTTAGTCCGAAGGCAATGAAGATGAAGATGAAGGCGATTGAGATAGTGATGGTGGCGAGCAGTTGGATCTGGCCGCCACAATCCGCTCATACGGATGGATTTAACCAGCGAAGTAGGATTTCTCGAATTCACCTTAAATTTGGGCATGAGCACAGACACTTGAACGGCCCAATCGTAGCTCCAATTTGGCCCACTGCACTGCCATTGCCAATCTTTGGAAGAGTATGCGAGACGTTGGTTGTTCTATCAACAATTCAACATGCCAAAACATGCACGCTGAAGCTTGAAAATTATACAGGGATGCCATATTTTTAATTTTTATTTTTAAATTTTAATTTTTAAATGATTTCCATGGACACAAGATGGTTCATTTATAAATTCAACCCAAAATGCTTACCATAAAATTTGTTCCCGTTTAGCATAAAATATATATTTTTGAGGGGCTAGAGCCCGAGGATATGGTATATATGATACTAGTGCTTGCGGGAAAAATTGGAAATTATATTATTAGTTAAAAAAAAGAAGGAATAATTGTGCCACTTATCTAGTGGACGCCACCTCAATATGTTTATTCATGTATTTTAAGAAATTGCACCAACATCATATTTTAAAAACTAATAGTAAAGTATGTGATATGATTTAAAAAAAAAAAAAGAAGAAGCATATTTAACACAAGTACAAAACTCAAAGTTACCCCATATCAAGTCAGATCTTCTTCTCTCTATTCTATCATATTTCTCTCCCCTTTCCCCCCTCTCTCTGCTCTGTTTCTCTCTCTCTCTTTCTCTCTCCAATCTGGTTTTCCCATCAACGTTGCTCGTCGGAGCCGCCATACCCAGAGCTCCGCAACGAAGATGGAGTTGCGTACTGAGCTTGATATGGGATATCGATCACCGCGACATCAACAGAACGCGATGATCTCGCCATCGATGGGTGGTGACGATGACGAGGCTGACATGGTGAGCGTCCTCTTCTAGCTCCACTTTACGATCCTCCAGGGCGGCATGCTCTGTCCGATTGTCGATGATACTTTGCTAGATTCGGTGACTATAGGTGAGGATCTGGAGAACGTTCAAATCTAGAGACAACAAACAATGATCTTTAATCACAATACCAAATCGTGAGTTCGTTAGAGTTCTTGTCACGTTCGCGTTCGTCTTCGCCTGGCCACACTACACGCCAGAGCCAGAAAGGTGACAGTGATTGCCAAGGCCAAGATGAAGAGGTGACGGTGATTGCCTTGCCGCAGTTCCGACGATGATGCTGGGTGGGAGAGACAAACAGTGGAGATACAAAGAAAGAAAGGTAAAAAGTGTGGGAAACACTTAGAACATGCAACTCTCGATCAAGAATTTCAAGAACACAGGGATTTATACTTAGTTTGGATCTGAATAATCCTATATCTAAGTCAGGGCAATTTTTTGCCCTAGTTGATCCACTAATGAAAGTTTAGTTACACCCTCATAGAAATGACAATCTTTGACTAAGCTCTGCACAATCACCAAGCTCTCTTTCTTTCTGTATTTAAGGAATTTTCCCAGGAAACAAACATTCCTCTCACCCTTACAAGAAAGAAATCCCCAAGCTTATTACTCAACCCTCACCAGAAAGACTAAATAAAAGGAACCCAAAAGAAAGAATATAACTTGCTCCTCCTTTTTTCCCTTTTCATCTTTCGTATATACATAAACTAGAGTAATCCTGTGTGAGAGAGTTCATAGCTGCTTCCTACCGCTGTTAATAACATCTTTACACGTCATCAAGCTGAAACATTCACACATTACAAACTTGGACATTACTTTACTAAATAGTTGTCACTCTAACAGCCAAATACCCGTTGTAACCTCCTCAATTTAGAGTCAAAACCTTCACAATTCTCCACCTTGACTCTAAATTTTAGTCTGATGCACACCA
>CAMOHE010046378.1:0-18268 GCA_946598075.1 Artocarpus hirsutus | reverse complement strand
AAAAAAAAAGTAAAAAAGAAGAAAAATATTTATTGATTTATTTATTTATTTTTAAAAGTCAACATATTTATTTATTTATTTATTTAAAAAAAACATATTGTTTAGTATTGTTTTTAAAATAAGTGAAAATATTTTTATTTTAAAAAATAAAATTTTTAAAAAATTATACTTACATTATTTGTAAAATTTTTACTTAAAAGAAAAGTACAAAAACGTCCCTAAAAATTTTAATAACAAAACAAATGTAATCTTAATTTGTCTCATAGGTGAACGCCCAACGTGGATCCACGTGCACTCCTAAGGAAAGGAAAATTCAAAATAAAGGAACACGCGACACACACGCAAGGTTACGTCACTCCTCGGAACCTAAGGAATATTCAGTCTTAATACTTAATTGTAGAAAGATTCCCTGTTCATGGATTCCATCCCTCCCACTTGTCTCTCGTCGAGTACCAGTTGCCCATTTAATACGACAAAAAAAAAAAGTGCTTTCAAGGAGAAAAAAAATGCTTCCAATCCCATCACGCCTCTTCCTGCGTTTCCAAGCAATAGAAAATGAAATTTTAATACAAGAGTGTTTGAGGATGTCGTTCCAACCACATACTTTTTAATTATAAATAATATAAATTTTTACATGTTATAATATAAAAATAAAAATTTATTATAATATAAAAGCTCTTTTATACTACAATCTATGGTTGAAACTTTATGGTTTCAACTTTTCTCTCGAACATTACATACATTACATGGAAGGCTAATTATTGATATTATTTAGGTTAAAATATATAAAAATAACTATGTATGTTCTTAATTAACTATTTATGTGTAAGTTTCATGTCAATGTCAGTTAAAAAAATATCATTATCAAAGGAGTGATTTACAACAAATTTATAAATTTTAGGACAACCTGTAAAAATTAAAAGTACGGTATGAAAATTGCGAATATGCGATAAGTTTAGGATAAAAGTATCCAAAAAACTAAAAAAATTACGTCTTTATAAGAGGAGAAAATACAAAAATTGTGCGATTTTCTTTTAGGGAAAATTTTAGATTAGTTTTATGTATTATATCGAAATATACTTTTGGTACCCTATATTTTAGGGTATTTAAAATTGGTACTTCGACTTTTGGAAAAAATATTTTTTTAGTACCTCAGATTTTATTTTGGGACACAAAAAGATAAAATTACCTTTTTGTGTATTTCACTAAAATTTAAGTAATTAAAATAAAAACCCAAAAACTAAAAGAAAAGATCTGAGAAAAGATTTGAAAAAAAAAAATTCTATTGTCCCTGTCTTATCCTTATCCCCAAAAACCTTCTCATCCTCATCCCAATATTTTTTTTTTTTTTCATTCCAGATCAACCAAATGTTGGTCCAACAAGACCACCACAAAAAACACAACAGCAAATTTTCCGACCACTTCTCCAACACCCAAACACAAACCCTCAAATTCTCCAAATGGGTCTTCCCCTCCTTCAACATCATCAAAATCTCTGCCATTTCCATCCTCGCCCTCACTATTGCGACCCTCTTCTTCGTCCTCCACTCTGCCACCACCAACAACTCTTCCCCTTTTCTTCTGCTTTAAATCCCAACGGATTGGAGCAGGTCATCGAGAATTCGAAGACCCCATCAAACTAGAGCCTCAAAAGATGCAATCTTTTTCATGCCTTTTCTTCATCTTATTGAAATTCATGCCTCTCTATGTATCTTTCAAACTTGAAGCACCCTAAGCAATAGTCGCTGCCATGGTAATGAGGAACCGAAACCAACAAAACCCTTGCCTAGCCTAGCATCTCCAGGCGGTGGGATCCATGCTTATCATAAAACCACCATCGTCAAATGGCAGAAAAGAAAGAGACAAAAAGAAAGAGAAAATCAAAGGAAATGGTCAACGACTTAAGAAGAACTCGAAACGAGTCAGCAAAGAGCAAGTTGAGATTTGTTTGGATTGTGAAGAAGAAGAAGAAGAAGAAGAAGAAGAAGACAGATCTGGATTGAGAAAGTGATAGGAGAAATTTGTCGGCACTCGATTAAGGGAATAGGGAAATGGGCATGTACATTTGTGCTGGGGTGCGAGATTTCTTTCTTGGATTGGAGTGAAATTTGATCATAACACAACACACACAACAGATATGGATTAGGTTTTTTTCATATTTTTTTCTTAGTTTTTGGGATTTTTTTTAATTAATCAAATTTTAGTCAACTAGACAAAAGGATAATTTTGTCTTTTCGTGTCCCAAAAAACACTCCAAGGTACTAAAAAAAGATTTCTCAAAGATCGATCTACCAATTTTAATGTTCCAAAATATAGGATACTAAACGCATGTTTCGATATAACATAGAGTTCTAATTTAAATTTTTCTCTTTCTTTTATAATTTAAAAATTTTTAATATCAAATGAATTTATGTTGCTGCTAAAAGTAGATGATCGCCCACGTTATAGTGAACCACTATAAATTTTGTATGTTCTTATATATTTTGCTTTTCTTCTACAATTTTATTGCTCTTACAAGCATAGAATTAAGACATCTAATTCTTAACAATTATTTTTATGGTAAATTGTTCAATTAGTTCCCAATCTTTTACGAAAGTGACATTTTGATCCCATCATTTTTTTTTTATTTTTCAGTCTCAAACCTTTCATTTTAGTAGCTAATGGATCATTTTAATAGTCAAATTGTTAAGTTTGACTGTTAAAATAGCCGGATCTTACTTTTAATTAAAATTACTAAATTACCCTTTAAAATAATTAATATATTAAAAATTATTAAAAATTAAAACAAAAATTTATCAAAAAAATCTGAAAAACAAACAACCCAAAACTTAAACCTCATCTTTCCCTTTCTTGAAAAAAAAGCTGATCACATCATTCTAAAAACACACAACCTAAATCATTCTAAGGAAAAAAAAAAAAAAAAAAACGCAACCTGTAACACCCTGAAATTTATTAAGTGTTATTAGAATGTAGAATAGTAGATTAGTGTACCATAATGATTATTTTAAACTCAACTAGATCATTTTGTGAAATTTTTAAATTAATGTTATTTTGATTCTTTTAATGATTTTTAATTATTTTTAAGTGCTGTTTTAAATGTTAAAACAAAACAATTTGTCAAATAACCAACACGTCCCTTTTGAAAAACTACGTGTTGTACACACGGTTTTCCTTCAGTGGTTTTGTCTCTCTTTCCTCTATTTATTTCACTCATCCTCTCATTCTCTCTCTCACGCTCGTCTCTCTTCTCTCTCTCCCTCACCGTGAGTCTCTCTCACTCTCTCTCGATTTCTCTCATCCTCTCTCTAAATTTTTGATTCAAAATTTGATTTCAAGCTTCGGGGTTGTGGATTAAAGGCTCGGAAACGTGATTGAGCAACCACAAACTCGATTCAAGGTTAGTTTTCAAAATCTCTAAACTTTTTCAATTTTAAATTTTCTTGAATTTTGAAATCTAGGCAATTTTGAGCTTAGAAAAGCTTCAATCTAGGTTAGAGTAACTTAGAATAACTAGAATACAAACTTTGTTTCACCAAAAAAGGATTGAAATTAAGATTTTTCATTTTTCCTCTATTTTCTCCATTTTTGGATTTTTGTAAAAATCATGCTTAAATCTTGTTTTAATGAGTTAGAATGTGTTTAATAATGTTTATTTATCAATTTTGATCATTACCCATGCCTGAGAATTGAGAAAAACATGTTGGATTGAAGATTGGGACTCGGGAGGCCGAGAACCCGTGCATGGAAATTTCTGGAATTTCCCAGATCGGCAGGCCGAACTTCATGTTCGGCAGGCCAGATTCAAAGGATCGGCAGGCCGGATTCATCCGACCGGTAGGCCAAACCTGAGAATGTTCGGCCAATTAGACTTGGTCTTCCAACAGGCCGAACTGTGCAGTTCGGCCGGCCAAACCAGGGCAACCGGCAGGGCGACCGGGCGTGGTGCAGTTTTGTGATTTTTCACCTGTTTTTACTGTTTTGAACCCCGATTGAAATTTCAATTTTATAAAATGATTTTATAAACCTAAACGGCACACCAGAATACCATAAGATGATTTAATAACCTAGAATATCTTGGATTAGAGACTGATAGACCTAGTTCTTATCTAAGGTTATGCATGGATCCGTGGAGCTAACGTGTAGCGGACTGGGGTTACGGTGTGGGACACCAGCACGAATATCGAGGTAGGACTTCTATCCCTTCTTTGATAGCCAGTTTTAAATATTTTGGCCTCAAAGGGATTTTTATGAAAATGTTTTCAAATGAATTGTTGACAAAGGATTTTTATTAACTGTTTTCTGAAACAGTAGATTGAGGTGGATTTCATAATAAACCTCATAATGAGTATAAATGGTTACACTTGGTAAAGAAGAGATTTCATCAATCAAAGAGATATATATGTATATATATTTAAGGGCATGATGGCATATTAGAGATCGGGTTGTGTAGTGAACGACCTTGGGGGCAGGTCCCGAAACCCAGCTGGGCCACTATGGTGGTGAATTACATATGGTTTGCCCAGGAAAAGAAAATTGTATTCTTTCTGGTCGACCTATTTGAATTGTTTTGGTAAGATTATATTTTTGTTAAATTCTCATTTAATTATTTATTCATTTATTTGTTCTAGCTCGTTATCTATATATTCATATGATTTACAAAATCTCTTTTAAAGTTGAATATTTTCCAAATATAGTCCTACTGAGCCTTTCGCTCACGTTTTATTTGTTTTAAAATCTTAACCCTAGGTGGATATCAGCTTAGGATTGGAGAAGAGTCCGCTGACCGGACTTGTGACCAGTAGAAGATTGGGTAGGTTGTACTGTAGCAAGTAAGACATGTAAACTTCTAATCTTTTTATTTATTATGGACTATGGTTGTATTGTAATATTGTCAGTACTACATGTGTGTGCACAATATGTGAGCCAGTGGGACCCATACTCGTTCCACCTCATATTTAAATATTTTTAATGTTCTTTTATTTGCTTAATTATTATAATGGTTTATTTTATTTCCTTAAATTATTTTATTCGAATGGTTTTAAAATTACCGCATTTTTATTTATAAATTTAATTCTAAAACCTCAATTTTTAACTAAATCTTTATTTAATTATTTTAATTAAACCATCACGTCACCTCCCGTACTCCAGGGCGTGACACAATCCAAACAAATTCTTGTTATTTTTCCATTTCTCAGTTTTTCTCAGTTCAGATTTATAACTTGTTAACATTTAGTTCAGCGACTTTAATAATGATGAGGGAACCAGAAAGCATGCATGTTTCTAATTTTGGGTTGCAAGATTATATCACGAAATGCATGAGCTTGGAAGCAACAAACAGTGGATTTTAAAATCTCTATAACTTTTGCAGGTCATCGATAGAGGCATCTTTAATACAATATTTATTTAAAAAAATGACAAAAAAAAATCAACAGATCTTTCTTAGATCTAAGAAGAAGAAGAACTCATGCTCGACCAGTCACCGCCGTTGGTGCAACCCCTTTGCGAGCCCAGCTCTATTGCGGCCCCCCATCGAGACCCACCCATTCCCGTTGCGAACTAAACTCCCCCTCTGTTGCAACCCACTCAGGTGCCACCCAAAAGTCGCGGTCCAACCATTCCCGTCGCGAACCAAACTCCCACTCTGTCACGACCCACTCGGGCACCGCCCAAAAATAGTGACCTACCCATTCCCATCTTGTCCTCCCCACCCCTACCCGCGACCCCACCCTCGTCGCGTCCCTCCACCTAGTCGCGTGTCCCCACCCAGTCACCTCCAACCCCATCGCATCGCCCCCACTCCCGTTGCAGGTCATCAATAATGTATGGGTTTGTTAACTTTTTGAAAGTAGGTTTTACTGGTTTTTTTTTGAATGGATTTTTGCTGATTTTTAACATTTTTAGATTAATAAATTGTTTTATTGTGTTTTTTACATTTTAATTTTAATTTTCTAAAGAAATATGTTTTACTAAAACGCCCTTGTTATAGACCCTATGTGCAGGTCACATAACACCAAAGTTAGTGGGTGTCAGTTAAAATGGTCCCTTGGCTATTAAAATAAAAGGTTGAGGACTAAAAAATAAATAAAAAAAGATTGAAGATCAAAATCTCACTTTTGTGGCAGGTTAGGAACTAATTAAGTAATTTACCCTTATTTTTGCTTTAAGGAATTGCACAACCAAAATATGATCAAAATATTCAATATTAATTAAAATATGCCTATTTTTTATACCACTGATAATTCATTCAAAACATACAATAATTTTTAGTAAACAGTCACACTTGGAAACATTTGGATTTGTTTGAATCAGACGTGCATGGCTATCAACTAATAAGCACTATTATTTTTTCAATTTGATTGAAAGGTATTTGAATTTGTGATCTCAAGCCTGAAGATATTGTGAAATTACCGCTAAACAAAAAGTTAATATGTGACTGTCAATTTATGAAATAAGCATGGTTGCATAAATATATGGGATATATTTTAATAAGTTAATTTCGTGAAAGAAGCGATGGATTTTAGCATATCTGTTTAGGTGTCGTTAAAGGGTCTCTCCAAATACTAATAGAAATGTTTGTTAAAGTTCTTACAGTTAGATCCTTCCCCACAACAAGAAGCATCTCACCCTAATCCCATGAAATGTGCTAGTGGTAAGGTTATGAGGGAGTATGATCTCAGACACAATAAATCAAGTACAAGATTTACAACAGCAAATCTTCACATTAAAACCCTCAAAGAGAGCACCACCCAACACACGAATCTTTAATTACGTAATATGTTATTTGCTATTATTATTAGGATTATTAATACAAATAACCTCTAAACTTTAAACTCTCCCAGCTTTGCTCTATGAATTTTAAAAATCACTACTTTACCCTTGAACTTTTAAAACTCCTTATTTTACCCCCTGAAGTTTAACAGTCATTATTTTGCTTCTAAACTTTCAAAGCTTCTTATTTTGTCTCCTAAATTTTTGATTTTCCATTCAAATAGATAAAATTAAGCCCACGTGAACTACACATGGATCACCTATAAGAGAAAAAATACGATTTCATCATTCATAAGTTTTGTTTCATATTTACATTCTCACTTGATGCCTTTGTTTTTTTTTTATTTTTTTTATCTAAACTCTTATTTAGGAAAGATTTGCGTGTATATTTCTTCTCATTTTTAATGCGTAACTTATTTAATAAATTGATATTGTTAACCGATGTCTGAATTTGAATACAAAAAAAGATAAGTTACGTATTAAAGATAAGAAGATATCAACGAACATTATTGAAAAAAAAATGTATATGGCCCATTTTTAATTGAGAGCAGATAAAAAACATTAAATGAGAGTGTAAACGTGAAACAAAACCTGAGAGTGATAAAATTTTATTTTTGCCCTTATAGGTAACCCATATACAAATCACGTGGGTTTGATTATGTCTATTTAAACGAAAAATTGAAAAATATGAAACAAAATGAGTAGCTTTGAAACAAGGGCAAAATTGTGATTTTGAAAATTCAGGAGACAAAGTGAGGAGTTTCAAAAATTCATAAAATAAAATGATGGTTTTTAAAGTTTAGGAGATAAAATAAGGGATGTCGTAAAGTTTAAGAGCTATTAGTTTATTAAGGAATTTTAACGAGAAAAACAAATGAAAAAAATGAATTCTATGATGGGACACCAACGATGACTATTGACTTTAATAGTCCCTTTTAAAATAAAATGGTGCTTACTAAGTACTTGTAACTGTGCAACATATTAAATGATTTAAATCCTCTCAGAGACTCGAACTGACACGATTAATGACCTTATGAAGTCTTATGGTGAGCGCGTCCTACTGTAGTATCCCCTTGTCACTAACAGGCAATAGCTATATGCACGATATATATGTTATCAATAATAACATGCGGGGACCACACAAGTTGCCAACAACTTTGTTATATTGTAAGCCTAGACACACTGAGTCTCTCCTCCAAGTCCTTCCTCATCTAAAACCTCCTCCAAGTCCACTGTTGGCTACGCATTGAGAAAGACCTGCCAGTTGACTTGTTAGTTTTGGCAAACAGTAAACCTGTTGGTTACTCATGGCCGCGCCTTCAGCCCCCAGCCTGTCGGTCCCCGACTGGCTGGACAAGGGCGACAACGCATGGCAGATGATCTCAGCCACCCTGGTTGGTCTGCAGAGCGTACCTGGTCTGGTCATCCTGTACGGCAGCATCGTGAAGAAGAAATGGGCCGTCAACTCTGCCTTCATGGCGCTCTACGCCTTCGCCGCCGTGGTAATCTGTTGGGTGACTTGGGCATACAAGATGTCGTTCGGCGAAAAGCTCCTCCCCTTCTGGGGCAAAGCCGGGCCAGCCCTCGGCCAGAAGTTCTTGATCTCCCAGTCCAAACTCCCCGCGACGCCACACTACCATGCCAACGGAACGCTGGAGACGGCGGAGGTAACGCCGCTTTATCCGGGGGCGACGATGGTGTGGTTCCAGTGCGTGTTTGCGGCGATAACGGTGATACTGCTGGCTGGGGCCGTGATTGGGCGGATGAACTTCAAAGCTTGGATGATGTTTGTGCCGCTTTGGCTTACTTTCAGCTACACCGTCGGCGCGTTCAGCTTGTGGGGCGGCGGCTTCTTGTTCCACTGGGGTGTCATGGACTATTCCGGCGGTTACGTTATTCATCTCTCCTCGGGGATCGCCGGCTTCACTGCCGCTTTCTGGGTTAGTACTTGCTTGCTTACAGCTTTCTTAATTTCTTTTCTATCTGTGTTGATCATTTCTTGCTTTCGAAAATAAAAAAAAATAGAAAAATTCAACTCATGATGGTTGTACGCAAACTAAAGTTTTTCTTTAAAAAAATAATAATAAAGAAAAAGCTCACCGATTTCTGGAACGGCAAAAGTATATTCATATGGGGGATATAAATGGATTAAGATCCGGAAAGAAAAAAAGAAAATTCAACTCATGATTCATTTATACATACAGAGGGAGTTTGAGAAGACTATTGAAAACGCAAATTGCAATTTCAACCAATCTTTTAATCTCTTTATCTTTTTTTCTCTTATATATGCTGTGATATTTTATCTTTTACCCCTATTTGGCATAGTAACGGGAACTGTAGTTTTCACCACAAACTCAATTATAAACAGTATAAAGCTCTCATATGCTATAGTAACAATTTAAAAAAAATGCTATAGTATAAGCTCTCACATGCTACAATAAAAATAGTTATAACCAACGATTTTTACCACCTTCCAAACACCACCACGATTCCGACTTCATTGACTTGTATAGTGGTGCCTTTTCATTGCGGTCCAATCTCTCCTCTCTCTCTCTCTCGCTCTCGCTCTCTCACAAATTTTCTTCAGGATGAGTGGTGGAAAATTTTCTCCTCGTGTTTTGTCCGCGTTGCATAGTTTTGCACTACGAAAGGAAATGTCTCATCTCACTTTTTTTTTATTATTATTTTTATTTCACTTTGAACTAATACAATGAGATTATAAATAGTTTTTATTATTTCAGCAAACAAAGAAATAGTGTAATGACTGTTTATGTAACGGCCAATGATTATGACGTAAATTATCTGCGTACATAAGTGGTTCGCAGAACAGTAAAAAATAGATAGATTTACACCTAATTAACTTTAAGAATTCTATATAGGATGAAAATTACTTATATTAAATCTTAATTTTTATCAGTGAAATTACTTAATTTTTTTTTGAGATACATAATTTTTTTTAAATTTGATATGTCTCATAATAGTATTTTTTTCCGTGGAATTGTCAACATTTTTTTTTATCAAACTAATTTAATAAATGAATTTGCAAAACAAAAAAGTCTCCGTGACATTGCGTAACATAACTACATACCTTTTGGCCCTAAGTTTCTCGTGGAATTATTTAATTATTACCTACGACAACTATTTTAATTATAAAATACTCCAAGGAAAAAGGGGAAGAAAACATGATATGGTTAAATGAACATTGAAAATGAATAGGTGGGGCCCAGAGCGAAGAAGGACAGAGAGAGGTTCCCGCCAAACAACGTATTGTTGATGTTGGCGGGGGCAGGGCTACTGTGGCTGGGTTGGGCAGGATTCAACGGTGGAGATCCTTACGCGGCCAACACAGACTCATCTATGGCCGTTCTTAACACCAACATCTGCGCCGCAACCAGCCTCCTCGTGTGGACTTGGCTGGACGTCATTTTCTTCAACAAGCCCTCAGTTATTGGAGCTGTCCAAGGAATGATCACCGGCCTTGTTTGCATCACTCCTGGCGCAGGTATGCATGATCAATGTCATCCTTAAATTATATATAAAAAATGCTTACGACACTATCTATATTAAACACCACAACTAATAGAAAAAGAACCTGATTTATGAGATGAAAAATGCTTGGGCGCATCACCAGTGGTAAACACCAAATGAATGGTACTAAGAGCATAAGTGATATTTGACATTTCACGCTAAAAATAGAGTGAGCTTTACGGTATTTAATTGTGATGCTTATAACGCTGGTGATGACTCAAATATTTTTATCCACGTTTTTCTTGTAGTGCTATTAGGTACCTGTGGCAATTTAACATATATGCAACTAATAAACAAAGATCACCTAGCTATTTTGCTATTGTGAATCCTTAGGAATATATTCATTTGTTTGTTTTACATGGGGATAAATTATGAAATTGGAGCTAGTTGTCACTCACCGCTCTATTTTTGCAAAATTTTTCTTGAAAGGTTGTCACCAAGTCTTGAACAAGAAGCCCACATGGTTTTAGAAGATTCCACAAGTGTCTACAAGGTTCTACCATGTTCTAGATTTATCCACATGAGTCTAGAAGCATCCATAACTTTATGGAAGACCTTGGAAGACTTAGGAAGTTTCAGGACTACTTTGAAACTTCCTAGAAAATTAGGGACACACATGCATACTAGTATATCGTAGAATTCTCTAGAGCCTTCCACACTTTGTACATAATCTAGTAGCATGCTAGAATGTTCTGGGCTAGCCCTCTTTTCACATAATTTTAGAATGTTCTTTGAAGGGCTCTTGGTCTATAAATAGGGGAATGCCCCTCATTTGCCTTCCATCCCTCCACACTTGTAAAGAATACTTTCATAATAGACATCCTCTTGTTTTCACTCTCTTGGAGTTCTTTCTTTGGCTTTACCAACATTTTGCTTTGCCTTCTCACTTTGTCCTTAGGAGTTTGGGTGAAGTTAGGCTTACTTAGCATCGAGATTGTGCTAAGGCCGCACGGTTGCTTAGTTGAAAGATTAAGGTCGTGACATAATACCCTTCCTTACTAATAGCCCTTTGTCGATCTTTGGTGAATATAGATTAGTGTTTGATGAGTAAAAAAAAAAAAAAAAAGCCATTTGATTCCATATATATATTTATTCATTTTTCACAATATTATCCAATTTCATTTTCTTTCAAAAAATTCTATATACTTTTTTTTTTCTCTCTCAATAAGACTGTTATTGTTTGCCACGCGCGCGTAAGAGTTGCATTTTTCATGTTGTGCAAGATTCACAGATCTTCATCTTGACTGGTTGACACTATCGCAAGTGGGGCGTGTATGGTTGACTTTTTCATCACAGCTTAACCAATTATATGTCAACTAAATTGATAATAATATCAAACGAATTAAACATAAATCTACACTAGAATCAGATAATATAAAATGTCTTGCCAAGTACCAGAATTTTCGCTCTTAAGAATTATCTTTTGCCCCACCAAAAAATTATTATTATTGGTCAAGCAGTGATTGAAAAGTCAACCACGTGCGATTCCGATAGATTCTCGCTGGTGTTCATTTCGTTGACTAAATTGCCATATCACTTTCCTAGTTCCTGGTTTCGGCTGGCTTTATTGTCATTTATAATAATTATTATTGTTTTAATCTTCTAAAATGATTCACGCTCTTATACTAGTATACGTGACTCAATAAATATATATATATATATATATATATAACAGAAACAAAACATAAAATATATTCAAAATTTATAATAAAATATTTTGTTATTAGGACCGCCTGATGTTCCCTATATTAACCTAATAACTATATATACATGCGTCCAATTAATCACAACCTCATCTTTAATGCAATATTATATTGAAGTCTCAATATTAAAGTTTTATATTAACACTTAAAAAACTAAACTTTTAGTCAACAGTTTTTAATAAAACTTTTAGTCATACCAAAATATTGTGACTAACATGCATTTAGTCACAACATTAGTTCAACTTTTATTGTAATTAAAATTTTAGCCATGGAGTTTTTAACGTATAAAATGTAAAAAAATTCTCCAATGCATTGATTTTTTATATCAAGTTTGCCGTATATTATGCTTGGTGGAAAATTTGCCACCCAGTTCAACAGATGGCACAATTTGATTCTTATTGATTGATTCATAAACTTTTCATAGCATCACAACATTGGAAATTTCAAAATATTTTAATATTAAAGATTTGCTCCTACAATTTTTAAGGGAATAATTATAACAAGAGATAGATATAACATTAAAAATAGCATTATATTGAAACACAATATACCATAGTACAACATATGTGGTGTTTTTACACTTTTTAGTGTCAAATATAATATTGATATTGATATTGTTAATTGCATTTGAGATGGTCTAAGCTATTTGTCCATATGACTAACCAGGTCTAGTTCAAGGATGGGCAGCTATAGTAATGGGAGTTATGTCCGGAAGCGTGCCGTGGTTCACCATGATGATCATGGACAAAAGGTGGAAGCTATTCCCCAAAATCGACGACACCCTCGGAGTCTTCCACACGCACGCTGTGGCTGGCCTACTTGGGGCCCTCCTTACCGGCCTCTTCGCCGAGCCCCAGCTATGTTCACTCTTCCTGCCCGTCACAAACTCACGCGGAGGCGTGTATGGCGGCTCTGGAGGCGTGCAAATCTTGAAGCAGCTGGTGGGAGGGCTGTTCATTATTGGTTGGAACTTGGTAGCAACTTCAATTATTTGCATTGTGATAAAGAGCGTGATGCCATTGAGAATGCCGGAGGATCAGCTACTTATCGGCGACGACGCCGTGCATGGGGAGGAGGCCTACGCCTTGTGGGGTGATGGTGAGAAGTATGATTTTACCAAACATGAGGTTTTCTCGGATGACAATTCACAATTTCGTCAGAACCCTTCAAGTGGTGCCACTCAGGTGGTCTAATTGGAGACAAAATGTTAAAATAACAACTGCTCTAAAGGGTTTTAAATTTTCAGACGTTACGATTTGGGTTTAAGGCTCTTGTATGCAAAAGACGCTTTCTACTTTTGTAGCATGCTGGTTTGCATAATCAGTAATGGTTTTACAAGTTGAATGTAAATCAAACGTTGATGGGAAATTGAGAAAATCTTTTTGGAAGAAAGGGTTCCCTAATATATGCGTACATAACTCGGTTAAAGTGCAATTTGATCCTTAATTTTTTTTTATTTAATTGGATCTAACTTTAAAAAAAAGGTACGATTGAGTTTCAACTATTTAATTTTGGACGGAAAAAATTTTTAGACATCTAAAATATTATGAAAAATTAATTAAAGGTATATATAAGAAACTGAAATATCTCTCCATCAAATTGTTATAATTATACAATACATATTTGGTAGAATAATATTTCAAAGATTGGAAAAAGAAAATTTTAAGTGAGGAAATATTTGAAAAAAGAAATTATTACATGATAGAGACGAATTAGAAGATGCAAGTATTTTGATGATGCACGTCTCAACATTTGTTTTTCCAACAGTAGGGAGTTCTAATCACTACGAGCATTCATCATGATCCGTGGCCATGGTCTAATTAAATAAAAAGACAAACAAAACATTAAAAAGATCTATATAATACTCCCCAGTCAAATGGCAACAATAACTCCAAGGTTCAGTTCCAAAATAAGGATAAGTGAAATACAATTCTTACATAACGCAAAAGACATGATGTAATCCTTGACCATTGCCTGTTGAGTTCAGTTCCAAAATACAGATAAAGGAAATAACAATCCTTACATAATCCGAAAACCAAGATGTATCCTCGACTATTGCCGTTTCGTTTCTTTGTGCTTTTCACCATTTTATCAACCCTGATTTCTCCCGTTGCGTGGAACTAAACTCTCCGTAAAAAGACCCAGAACAAGTAAACTCTCCATTTCCATGCCACGAAGAGGAAGTTAAACTTCTGCTCGTGCTTTTAGTCAGTAAAAAAAAAGAAGCAAAAGCTATAGCTTTTAGTAAGTGTTTGGAATCATATTTTCAAAAAATTTAATAAATGGTTTCAATTTTTTTTTTAAAAGTTACAAAAATGTTATATTTTAGCTTTTAATATATTATTAATACTCGAGTATGAGTTTTAAAATCTATGTAAGAGGTGTTTTTTTTTAAAAAGCCACATTTGTAGTTTTAACAAGAAACACTTATAGGACACAAAAGTACTTTTGACAGTTCATCCAAATATTTTTAAAAGTAGCTTTTGGTATCAAGAAGCCAAAAACAGTTGTTAGAAAGCTGTCCTAAACAGGCACGAAGATCCCAAAGCTTTCCTGTGCCAAGGTTGTAAGTAAGTAATGAATCGAATGGAGTTACCATAATAATTTCATCACTGTTCCAAAATGTTGATGGAAAACAATTTTCTTCTAGCGGGCCGATTGCTAGAAGCTTTGTCCAAGAAGGACTGAAACCTTGAACACCGCCGTCATAGCTGATATCCAACACCCACATTGGAATGGCCTGGCTCCTACCTACAGGAGATGAAAGATACGAAAACAAATAAACAGAGCCATTCCTGAAAGTGAGTCTCGTGGCACGTGTTTCGAATAGCTGGCAATCATCAGGCAAATGTATGACATGAAATTCCTCACTACACATATCAAAGGAAAGAATCAGCTCTGTATTTTCCATCAACCAATAACAAGTTCCCTTGCAACACACGTAACCGTAAAGCCCCTCACAATCATCTTCCGCCTCTTGGTCCATAGCCGAATGCAATCATAACAATCTTGTGCTTGTTAGCACTGGAATCCCAGCCAAATTCCATGGATATAATGATTCTAAAACAAATGTCTTGAACTTGTGCAGTGTTGGATTGTACAAGCCAATTTTCTTGTCATCTTTAGTAAGGCAAATGATCCCATCACATTGATGAGCCTCCAGATTAGAATATGTATCGAAAGCTAAAGAATTTTTCTTCCTCACTAAAAACGTATCTATTGGTAAATTGAGGTCTTCAATTACACAGTCAATCCTATCCTTCCTAGTACCGCTGTCACCAATTTTACAAGCAATGAAACACCTTTTAAGGGATTGGATTCCAGTGTCTCCACTATCGAATTTCTCTGAGTGCAGAGGCCAAAGATAAGTAAAGATGCGGGGGAAGAGATGTCGGCTTTCGAATAGTGGAGATGGTTAGCCACGAATTCTGGATCTTCGACAAGAGAAGGGACAAATGAGTGAAAGGACTTGTCGACGAACTTGAATTGCATCAATGACTCAGCCGGGAAGTCTCGACATGATTTCGGCCAGCAATTCTTTCGGTAAGTATGTGGAAATTGGAAGATATTTCTATATCTGGCTAGTTGCAATAAAAATGTTCAGTATTAACATAAAATAGTGTAAATCACCTGAAAATGTCACAAGTAGAGAATCTTTCACAGCCGTTTGCTTAACTGATTCAGCCGTTTTGAACCAAAAATTTTATCTGGCCCAGCATTTAGGGAAAAAAAAGTGAAGCTCATTTTAAACCATGATTTACGAGTTTAAACCTAAAAAGCAACTAAAATCCGGATATACCTCTCCTTATTTTCAACATTTGGACAAGTCATTTGCCTAATTTTCTCCTTTTTAAATTTTAGATAAAGTTTAGGAGGATTAATTTTATATTTTACATAAAAAATTATGGTTGTGTCAACTTAGTTCTACAATTTAGAAAGGACATAAAACTGCTCTCCAAACTTTGACACTTCTATCAATTATTAGGCCGTTTGGAAGAACAATTAGTACCAATAATTTTACTTTAAAAACTATAGCATTTAAAAGCTTTACACTTTAGTTTTTTATTATAACATATTAGAGCTTTATATTTATCTAATGCTTTATATAATGTATGCGTCACTTGATCAGATGATAAAAGACCATATAAGAGGACAATGACAATACAAGAGTTACTAGAAAAGAACAAGGAGGAGGGAATTAGACCATTATTAATTGAGAATAAAATAAATAGACCAAAAAGAAATAATGTTTAATAAATAACCCACTTAAATTAAAACAAAATGTTTTTTTTTTATAGAATGATGTACAGAGAAATATGAGGCAATAGAGAGAAAATGAAATTTAGAAACGAAAAGAAAAAGAAGAAGAAGAAGATGATAATAAAATAAAAAATTCAAGTATTTAAAAATACACATGTTTTTAAAAATACTATTTCCTTAAATATTTTTAGGAGTATACTATTTACTTACATTAACAATTAAAATTGTATGGCTTGGTGAGTTTTTCAAAAGAAAAAAAAGGACATATTATAGTTAGAGTGAGAAATAATTTATTGCTTTTTTATTTTTCTTATTTTTTAAATTTTGAAGTCTATTTTGTTTTACTTACATTAAGTCTCCGCTGCAAAGTACCAAAGTTGCTTTTCAGGGGAAAAAAGGTCAAAAAAAAATTAATTTTTGTGTCGTTCGTGGTATTTATCTTTATTTTCATGATTATTTTGAAATTAAAGCTATTAGCTTGGCTAAGCTTAGGGTTTAATCTTTCAAATTAGAGCCACGTTAACTTTTTTGTCTATTTAGGGGGTAAATTTGTCTTCTTACATTACAAGGTTTATGGGCAAAGTGAAAAAGCAGCCTAAGTTCTGGGGAATTATAAAAATTGGGCTCCCATATAGTATGAATTATTTTTTCTGTATTGTTATAAATTGTTGTTTTAGCCGTTGAATTAATTTTTTGAAAATTATGGTAAATGTCACATTTCAAAACTAATAGAAGTAAATATCAGGTTTTAAAAATTTTTGTAGCAAATGTCAGTAAAAAGAAAATTTATTTGGTAAATATATTTTTTATTTATCTATTTACTATGAGTAATAATGTTCTTTATCGATAAATTTTCCTTTTATTAATATTTACTACAAATATTTTCAAAACCTGATATTTTGTCCTTATCCTTTAATTTTTTTAACCGTTTGATTTGTGAGAGTCCATATTAAAAATACAACACATTTCCGATTATAGATTTAACCATTTAAAAATTGATCCAACGACTGAAACAGTAGTGCTTATTAGTAGGGAAAGGGTTCCTACAGTTTTATGTCTATATAAGTAACGAGGGGCAGATCTGTTAACATAAAGTTCAATACATCAGAATGATTAGTTTCCAAATTTAGGGCAAGGTGAAAATGTGACTTTTCACTACAACCGTATGAAATTGAATATTAGAGATACCTAGCTAGGTCAGAGCATAATTCCGAGAGCAAATATGATGCTATATTCCAACATATTTAAATCCTCAAGAAAACAAAACAACTAAGAGAAGAAAAAAAGAAAAAAGCAATGTGTAATGCATTGCCCATCTGGTTTATCTGCCTTGATCCATAAACCAAACATCCACATTTTGAGCAAGCAATCAAAAAAAAAAAAAAACATGAAAATGAAAAATAAACGATTGACTCAAATAAACGGCAACATTTGTTATAATCATATCCAAAAATAAAAATATGATTTGACATAATTCAGACGCTAAAATCCTAAACTTTGTAGCTATTTTTGTTCATCAAGATATTCGACAGAGTAAACTCCGCACGCTTTCACATTCCTCAACTCCGGGAACACGAAGATTCCTAATCTTCTTTGCCTGGAGGTTGTAAGATACTATCTTGCCATCTTTAGTATGCATAAAAAGCTCATCGTTTTTCCAAAATGCCAAAATAGAACTAATTTTCTCCGAGCCGGGCGAAATATTTGGACATTTTCTCCAAGAAAAACTAGAACAACCTTCACCAACACCACCATCACAATTGACATCCATCACCCACATCCGGATAGGACTGGGGAATCCCCTTGGTTGAGGACACCAAAAGAAGAAAACGGAATCATTCCACACGTGTAGAGAAATTGAATCATAGTTTTCGATATGCGACGGGAAATCATCTGGCAATGGAATGCTGCAAAATGACTCATTAGACATGTTGAAAGAAAGGACCATGGACGTGCCAACCAGCCAATAGCAAGCTCCTTTACAGTATACTTGGTTGTAAATGCGCACA
>CAMOHE010046377.1:940-25977 GCA_946598075.1 Artocarpus hirsutus | reverse complement strand
ATATATATATATATAACTCCATTGGGTTTCTGAGTAAATGTTGGAATTGATACAATATCAAGGATTGAATGCTTAGAGTGATGAAAAAAAAAATTATGGGCTTTATTTGCTTAGTTGTTTAGATATATTATGCAGACGATTTGCAGTTGGGTAGTGATATTAAACTTTAATGGATTTTCTATTTGCATCATTTTTTTAGTCAGTTTTTACACTTTGAATGTGTGTATAAAAAAAATTCAATATTTTTATACTTGGAAGCTCTTTGTGGCCTTTGGGTGAGATTTTTATTTTTTCTTTATTCAAAGAAGTAAAATTCTTTGGTAAGTCAAGTAAACAAACTAGCCATCATTTTCAACTGTTAGATTTTTATTGAATTCTGTTAACTTGTCCCACTTTTTTTAATATGATATGATTCCGATATGATCATGCGGTTTAAAATCGTGTGTTACTGGGAGAGGTTTTTTTTCATAGACTTCCACAAAATTTTCCTTTAAAAAAAGTCGAGTCTTATGATTTTATACAAGCATTGTACTGGGCCTGCATGTGAACTATGTTATGCCGAACTCTGGCTTTGCTCCTTATTTTTATTTTTATTATTGTGATGATATGCAGTGGCGAAAAGGGCATCGATGTTCGATGATCCAATCATGGAGATACAGGAATTGACTGTCTTGATAAAGAACGACATAACAACGCTCAATGTAGCCCTCACAGATTTGCAGACCATTCAAAACATGGAGATAGCTGATGGCAATTATTCCGAGGACAAAGTTGTTCATTCCACGGCTGTTTGCGATGACTTGAAAAGCAGGCTTATGGGGGCTACCAAGCAGCTTCAAGATGTGTTGACTACTAGAACAGAAGTCGGTGCTAACTTGATTTGCTAATTCTTTAACGCTTAAAACAATGTTTTTTATATTATCTCCTTGTCTTATGTGTCTATTGTCATTCCCACAGAATATCAAGGCTCATGAGAACCGGAAGCAGATATTTTCCACAAATGCATCAAGAGAAAATCCTTTCAGGAATGAGGCAAAAACTTTGAATGAGCCTCTCCCTTGGTCAAATCCATCCAATTCTTCTGGCAATTCCCAGCCATCGGCGTAACTATCGTCCCCCCTATACCATCACTGAAGCAACTAAAAGGATTTCAAACAGCTGATTCCTTAAAAAAAAAAAATTGTCCTACATTTCTCAGTAAATGCAGCATTAATAATGGACATTTTTTTGGGTGTTTATTGGGTCATGATCTGAGTTTATTACATGATCCATTCTTTGTTTCTGGAATGGCAGGCCTTCCACTGTTCCATTTCTGGTAAATGACTCATCTGTTTCTGTCTCTCAACAGATTGCCGTCCAGTAGAGTTCAAGTTGGCAACCAACTGAGGTAATTTGGTAGTCTGTGATATACTAATTTTCTTTATTCCCTCTTTTCGCAATTTCTACGTAAATGTTTAAGTCACTTCTGTAAGCATTATTTTCCCCGTTATTGTCATTCAACTTCTGTGCATGTATGTATCAAGAAAGTAAATATCGGCAATTTAACAATTTTTACGGATATAATTATTGCTAGAGATCTCGATAAAGATAACTCAGAGAGGTATATTTCCCTAGAATGTCAACATTTTATATACAAAATTTACGTGTTATAATTTTCGGTGCCATTTATGGCGACATCATCATATATTCAAACCTTCTATATTTCTATTCGTTACTTTCATCCTTGGCATGTAAAATGCTATTGCACTTTGTATGCCTATTTTGATTGCTATAGTCATCTCTTCTATGTCTCAATGCTACATATACTCAGAAGATTAGCTGTTTTTGATGGCAAATAGCTGCGTTTAAAACATTGTCAATTCAGACGAAGATTGGCTGCGGACAACCCTCCATCCCAGCAGATGGAAATGTCCATGCTACAACAGGTTGTTCCGAGGCAAGAAAACTATGCGCAAAGTAGGGCAATTGCTCTTCATAACGTGGAATCTACGATCTCAGAACTCAGCGGGATCTTTACACATTTGGCTACCATGGTTGCTCAGCAAGGGGAACTAGCCATCAGGTCTGCTCTTTTTCGCTCGAATATGCAATGAATCTGATGATCTCATCTTCGCCTTAGAATGGAAAATTTTTAGAGCTCCCTGTTCTGTTTATACTCCTTTGTACCAAGTCTGACTTATTTACGTGAGCAGGATCGATGATAACATGGACGAGTCATTGGCAAATGTGGAAGGTGCACATAGTGCTCTTCTGAGGCATCTTCACCAAATATCATCAAATAGGTGGCTTCTGATCAAAATATTCGCCATTTTGATTCTTTTCTTGATTGTATTCATTGTCTTTGTGGCTTAAACTTCTTACCGTATAAAATGTCCAACCTACAATTGCTTGTTAGGTATAGGACACCTCATTATAAGGAGTAATTTGGGCTCCATTTCGTCACCCCCATTTTGTCTCCTTTTCCCCTTTAGCTTGTAGTAGCTATAGAATTTAGAAGGGTAAGTTTATATATATCGATATAGAATGTCTTGTATTCATAAGCTCATGTATTTTCTATACACATTTTGCAATTTATTTTGCTTGCTTGACATATTGAATGGATTTCTTCAATATGTTCCTTCTAATTCCCTATAAAAAAATGAAATACCAAAAAATAAGAGAGAAGATAAGAAGGGAGAAAGGGTAAATTTTTCATTTCCAAAAAAAAGGGGGGTAAGTTTTTAAGTTGGGAACTTGGGTTACCCATAAGCATGTATACTTGGCAGAAAGTAATCACAGTTTGTAAAGATATTAAAGTCAACGACTCAACTGTTCAAATCCCTTTTATAGAAAACCTTCCTTCTTTTTTTTTGCCTTTTATGGCAACGAATAAATAGCATTCAGTCATTCACAATGAAATACAAAACTCTTATAATTCTATAACATTTTATGCTGGTTGGAATAGAGAAAGAAAATCATTGCTCAGTGCACACCAAAATCCCTACTACAAACGACTTTTTTTTTGGCTTGCGAGTTTGCAAGCCAAGCGTGTACAGGTTTAGCCTGTTTGCTAATAACGGTTCCTGGCTTATTTTACAATATTTTCTCCTATAAAATTTAAATTACAAAATAAAACCAACTATAAAAAACAGTTTCAACTGAGCTTCCAAATAAACTATTAGTCTAGCCATTAGGGCCCAGTTTTATAGCTTTGATGGTAAATTATCCAAAACATTTGTGGGTTAAGTTGTAAAGCCTAATTATTGGCTTATTGTTCTGATAATTAGGCGTCACTTGTTATTTTTGTTGCCTTCAGTTTTTATTATATAAATGTGCCTGATTTGAGAGTTGATTAGAGAAGTGAAAGAAAACATATGAAGTTGGTGTTTATAATTTTTTCTCGTAAATTTTTTTTCAATGTCATTGTAAACTTTTACAACGACTGTAAGTGGACATAATTCTACGGTTGAAAAGGTTTAAACTGATAATGTTGTAGTAATATAAACTTTTTGAGGGAAAACATTGTAACAAAATAGTTTGTACTAAAACTTTGTAGTTTGATCCAATATTTCCAAACACACTTGGGGGTTATTTGTTTCGCATGTTTGGTAAATTCTTTAGATTTAAATTTTTAGAATCCTTTAAATACGTGTTTGTTTCTCTCAAAATTCAAATCAAATGAATCGTTTGAATTTTGGTTTTCAAAGTTCTATACTTTTTTGAACTGTTTGACTCGGATACACTTGTTATATTAAAAGCTGAAATTTTCTCTTCTATATTTGAGGAAAAAAATTATAACTTATTCATTTGATATCCAATTGAGACAATTCTTCTTTTATTGTATATCTAATGAAGAGAGGAATAAATCAAGATTTATATTATATTTTTTTTAGGATCATAAACATTGAAATTTTGTTAAATTTGTTAATAGATCAAAATTTTTTTCCATTATCTATCTAAACACAAATTTTAATTTTATTCTCTATTCAGATTAACACTTCAAATGTATATTCAAACATCAATTCGGATAACAATTTAAATCACATAACTTAAATTAAAATAATTAAAATCAACACTAATCCATTTACCTAACAAGATGCTAACATATGACTTGTAGACTTTCTCATATTTTTTTTTCCTCAGGAAGAAACCAAAACAATTCAAATCCTTTTACCCACCAGGATGACTTGTAGACTCTCTCATTGGTCTTCAGGCTATAATGAGAATTTTTTTTTTTTTCTAGAAACAAAACAAAACAAAACAAGGGGGGAATACCCCACCAAGGTAAGAATTTTTAGCACCTAAGATGGGATGGCAAATCTAAATCAGTTGTTATTTTTACCCAAAAGGGACTGTAGTGACCTCGTTGGCAAGAGATCATTTTCAGAGGGCAGTTGACAATGATACATGTCTTGTCACCTTGTTGAAACAGAAGGATGGCGTATGTGGCTTTCATTCCGTGTCAGCATGTTACAGGGTCTTTGTGAAATGTGATTGTTCTACACTCCTTTGGGTTCTCGGTATCTGGTCGCTTGTTTGTTTTAGACCAACCTTTTTAGTTTGATGCTTCTTCTTTATAACTTGGACCTCTCACATAACAAAACAGTGAAATTACTATTTGACCGAATACTCTATCCTATAAAATCCTCCCTCAGCATTAGTCTGATGCGACGTAAATTCTTCCAAGTTTCAACAAACATCAACCCCGTTTGAACGTGGAAACATGGTCAAGGGGAGAAAAAAAAAAACAAAAAGAAAAGTAAGTAATGTGTTACTCCAACAGTAAATAGTTTTAACCATGTGATTTTAGCCACGTATAATGTAAAGCTTTTATATATTATAATATGTAATTTTAATCATATAATTTTAATCATCGTCTCAGACATTTTAAAATTTAATTATGTAGTACGATTGGCTTTTGTGATCTTTACTAATTGTTCCCTTCTTTATTGATGGAGATTTGTGATCTTTAAGTACTTTGTTCTTCCCTTCCTTAACAAGATTTATAGTACTTAATAACAACCTATGGGCTCTAGTTTGGTGTCGTTTTCTTCCTGTTAAAAGCTAAATCTTACTGGGGATATTTTGGAAAAAAAAATTTGAGGACGCCTGTTTTGCATAATTAATGCTTTATTGGTTGTCAATAGTACGAGGAAAAAGAAAATCACCTAGAAAAGTATAATACAGAAAGGAAAGAGTAAGGAAGAACCAACTTTCCTTTGTAGCAGTAACTGATTTGACAATTACATGTTGATAAAAAATATATAAACTTCACTCATAAACAATGGGTTTGTTTTTTTAGCACTAAAAAATAAAAAGTATTTCACGAATGAGACTAATTTGGATTATTTTCTTTTTGTATTACTGTCACATTAGTTATTATTACGTCATTATAAAATACAAAATAATATTTCTTGGTAACAAAAAAAAAAACCAGCATTATTTTTTTGAAACACTTTTATGCGTTAGTGCTATAAAAATTCCCTAAAAATAATCGATCCTAATGAAAACGTTTTAAAAGGTAAAACACTGGCTTCTAGTGAATTTCTTCCCTCTTGTAGAGTATATTTTCAATGCCTTCCTTTTTTTTTCCTCCCATATAATCCATAATAATATAATTATTTGTTATAGTTGATGCATTGGAACTGTGCTTTGGGCAGAAATTCTTGGGTTTGAACCTTGTTTGAGACCTTTATTTTATTTTGGTTTTCTATGATTATAAGATAGATTGCTTTTGGAACTTTCTTCCTACAACTTGGAGCTAGCTTAAATATGACCCGACACAAGTGAAAGTTGAGTCCAAAATGCAAAATGGCAAACCCTGTGATGTTTATGTTTCATAGGCTTTGTATGGTAAATATTGTCCCCCTGTTTCTTAAAGTTGCAGCACGTATTTACAAGTTTTTTCAATTTTTAGCTAGTGGTATGATACTTCAACCATCACAAAGAATGCCAATAGAAATTGTTTTTATTTTCTTCCTTTTCCCCCCCTCCTATCATTTCTGCCACATGAAATTTAACAGGAAAAAAACAAGATGATTGCGAAAACCTTATTTTAGGTCTTGGCTTAAATCCTGCACTGACCAGTCCGACATTTGTAACTTTCTTCATTCGAGAATTTAACTGTGTTCATACGATCTTGCAACACTAAATTTGTTGAAATTTAACTTACAATATTACATGTTATATACAAACAACTTAAGAGTTACATAAACGCTTGAATAAAGTTACATTTTTTAACGAAAGAAGTTGCAAAGGTTAGACTCATCCGGTGCTAGGTACTAGATTGGAGACTCTGCCCCTTATCTTATTTCGAACATTTCCCTTCTTGATAGCCCTTTTGCTGAAGTGTAAATGACGACAGAAAAAGATAATAATAAACAATAGCAAAAAAAAAAAAAAAAGTGAAACATATATCATAAAACTTAAAGAAAAGACCAGCAAAATGAGTTACATTTCGAGCTCAATTGAGAACAAGATTTTTATTTAAAAAAAAAAAAAGGAAATACAAATCTCACTAATGGCAGACAAAACTCCAAAATTCAAGTCCATAATTCCATGATAGAAAGGGTAGGTAGTGAAAGGTGTCCATTGAAAAGACTTGAGCATACCAAAACCGCGGAATTTCCCGCTACATATAAAACACCAAATGGCCTAGAAAAAGAGTCACAACCTTGAAATGGTTGGCCCTATATCTCTCCTTATCGGCAGACATTTGGAGGGATAAATACTTGACACAATTGTTGAGTGAGTGACTCAAAGAGAGACTAATAAGAAGTTGGCCTGCAGGCACTAAAAAGAAGAATATGCAGAAGATGAAGAAGCTGCTTGTAGTGGACTTTGTGAGTGGAGGATGATGATTGACGATTGACACTTGATGGGAGATTATGGATTCTATAATTTCACACAATTCAATAAGTTATATGTCATTTTAAGTTGATGGGTCTTCACAGTTTTGGTTTTAGGTTTGCATACGATCATCTAGGATATTTGATGTAACGTTTGCTTGATTAGTGTTCTAATCCAAGTAATAATGTGTTCTTATTTATATCTATACTAGGGATATTCTTTAAGTCCTGGTATCTTTATTACCAATTAGCGTGATAAATGAGTCAGCATAGATGTTTTAAAAATAAATTTGTTAATTAGTGCTAAAAAGCTTTTAGTGGTGTAATTAGGAGCTTTATATGGCATGGTTACATTTGTGTAGTGTATTTTGAACATATGTTTGATCAAAATTATATTGAAACGAAAAGGCATAAAAAAGATGAGCATAACTTAATATAATTTACGGTTTAGAACAAAATCCTACTGATATGGTATGTTTTTCTTTCCTACCGTTTAGAATTCTCAACACGGTTAATATAGCAACTCAAGTGTTGAAAGAGTAAAGAGTTGTCAATTAGCACTAGATCGGTAGCTCAGTTGATATGCTATTTAAGGGTGGGATAGGTTAAGAGGAGGACTCAAATATTCTGTCTAATTTTTAGTTTCTTAAATAATGTCTAACTAATTATATAATATCTTTTAATAAAAAACATTTAAAAGTCAATAAAATACTATTTTAAATTTTTTAAATAATCTGTATAATATAATTTACTGGACATTATTTAAGATACTAAAATTAGACAAGAAATTTGAATCTAAAAGATAGATCCAACACTCAACTTGTGAAAATAACTAACAATAAATCCAAAAAAAGTTGGAATCTTTTTTGTTAGCTGTCCATGACTCTTGTCTCATCACAACTAACTAGTTTTTTTTTTTTTCCTTCTTCGTCTCTAATTTTTTTAGTCCGCTATCTATATCTTCATCCGAACCGTCCTTGATCTCCACCAAAAAGAGGACAAGTCATAATTTTGATAACTTTGGTGTAAATTATAAGAATAATACTGCATACTTTTTGGGGTATGGAACCTAACGGGAATATTCTTGAGTTTTCTAACAACCATAGAGGGGAGGCAAAAAAAACAGCCTAATGACAAAGCTTAATTATACTTGGAGCAAAAGATTAAAATTTGGTACCGGCTATCATCAACAACAGAAATACATAATTGAAGCAAAATCTTTTTGTCCATTTTACAAAGGCAATATTCCAAAGTTGAAGAACAAGCATTCTCTTTATTTACTTATTTATTAAAAAAGAAAAGAAAAGAAAAAAAAAGAACAAGCATTCTCTAGTTAGTACTTAAGCATGCATGGGACCCTCCAAATACTAATGACCCTTATGATTTTTAGGGCTCCATTAGGCAACTCTTTTTCCCTTCTTCTTTTTTTTTTAGCCCAAACGAAACGTAAAATACACAAACAAAAGTTTTCCTCCCATACCTAATCATATTCACATGACCGTACGTAATTATTTAAACAAATAATGGTGGACCAAAATCCCAAATTATAGCTCACCATCTAGTCTAGGACCCATAAATAATATACAACTGTAGAGTAGTGATTACTGGATTGTCATGCTGGTAGAGATTAATCATCGACTTATTGTCAACAACAACATGAAGATGACAATAAACAAGCCACCTAGCTACATAGATACTTCATATATATATATATATAGGGCCTCTATATACATATATATTATGTATATATGTTGAAATAGCTAGCTAGCTATATGTGTAGAACAAGGTTTCTCTTATTTGAAAGTCTATGTTCCCTTTTTTTTTTTTTTTTTTTGAGTTTCTTGGTGCTTAAGGACATACTGTGATTATAGACATTTGCTGTGTTGATAATGTTGTTAGCAGCTTCAAGGTCATTTAACTTGTCAACATAATGCAAATGATTGATTCTATATTAATATGTTCATTGCACCCTTAAAATTGATGAGCTTTTGTGTGGGCCTTAAGCTATCGGACACTTTTTTCGATCTGGAAGGAAATCACATAATTACCCACTTGGCATTTACATTTTTGGTCCTATGTTCATAATTTACATTGCACTTGTATTTGTACATTATAAGGCATTTATTACGGTATGAATACCAATTCCAATTACATATAAATTGTTGTCCTATTTTTTTAAAAAAAGCTTTTAATCATAATTTTATTTTATTTTTATTTTTATTTTTCTTTTTAGGGTAAAATTGAGAAAAATTTCTTTTTATTAAATTTATGGGGACTTTGGAGTTAAAGCACGTCCTAGGATGCTTGTTCCTCTAAAGAGATTCTCAAGGGGAGTGAAAAGTGACAAATAAATACCGAGGACGAGCTATAAAGAGCAAAGCTCTCGCAGCAAAATATATATATTCTCACAAAATCCCAAGTGAAGCTTTTTTTTCAGGTTTTAAAAGGCTTAAATAAAATCCAATCGTCTCCTTTTGATTGGTGTTTTCAATCAATATTCTTCTCTTGTGGGTACCCCCAAAAAAAATTCCTTCTAATCATGATTGTATGGTAGGACTCTTTTTGATTACGTATTTATATTTTATGGCACACAAATTGTCTTTCTGAATTGATTAAGGATATGTAGTGGTGGAAACTATTTACAAGTATTGTAGCAGATGCATAAGTCCTACACATAAGTATCCCGCAATCAGGACGTCACGTTTAAGTAATAAACATATAAAAAGACAAACAAATAAAATAGAAAGGAAGACATTGAAAATCCTTAATTTTGTTGAAAATTTTAGCTAATTCAATCATGATAAAAACTTCTCGTAAATCACCCCTTTTTTTGTCCTTTTCTTATTTTTTATTTTTTATTTTTGGTATTGTGTGAGAAACGGGGTTTGGTTTTGATAATTAGATTCTTGAATTTATTCACTTCCTGATGTTGTAAGAATGAAAGGGATAGATGTTAATTGGATGTAAAAGTCATGAACAAGTAAATAAAACAAAATTTTAAAAGTTACAATATATGCATTAAAATAATAATGGCCTATGAAATCCCAATATTTTTTAGAACCTTCCTACGCCTACAAGTAGGTAGTAGTTACTCTCCACATTAATCATTATTTCTCCCACTAATCCCAAAGTTAAAGTCCAACAATTTGTTTTTATTAATTTGGTAGGAACTAGTACTTTATTGTTGGCATGCTTGGGATTGTACTATATTATACATATTATAATTTTAATGACAAAAAAAAATATTTAAAAATTTAGAAGATTGCTTGGTTTTGATAAATAAGCAAGTGTCATCTGATTAATTGCATGTGCCCTTGCAAGTACTGATTCTCTTTCAAATTGTCATACCAATGGATTTGATTGGTTTAAAGTGATTAAGATTTAGTTCTCTTAAAAAAAAAGTGATTGGGATTTAGGATAAATGAAACTATAAAAACCACACATTAGAATGGGGGAGCCATGCAAGTTCACATCAATTATTGGTCAAGAGTCAGAGAGAAAAAGAAGACAGAGAGCATATTATGGAAAAAGTTAAATAAAGAAAGAGGAACCCACCCGGTGAGGAAGCTAGGTCCCTCCACCCACTAAACATGCTTATTTAGCTCATGATAAGCCTAAAAAAATAAATAAAAATTATATATAAAGTAAAAATAGAGACGTTAATGGGGATATGTTGATAGAGATGAATGGAAGTCTCCCATTAAAGGCTTGGATGCTGCATTAACTTTTTGACTGCTAAAGAAGTTGTTCACCAAATTCTTAAAAAGGAACTGACCTTGTTGCTTGTCTATCTTCAAATGCCATCACGATTTTTCTCTACTATTGGACCACATAATCTTCCGCATTAAATGGGTTATTATTGTTATTATTACTATTATTATTTGATAAGGGGAAATTTGAATTCCAAATTAGAAAAGAACAACTACTAAGGCAATTGGGAAAGACGACATTGCATATAGCGATCAATTCTAACTATATACCAGAACTACTAGAAGGTTCAATTGGAAACGCTTAAGGGGTAACATATGTACCGAGTTTTAATACGAGGAAATTGAAATAACACACAAAAAAATAGAGCACAAACAAGACTCTTTCAAATATACTATTATAAAAGATAGAAAACTCAAATTGAACAAGATCGGGAGACTAGTAACACCTAGGCCTATTACAACACTGTCGAGAACAACAAGTCTCGGACCATCCAAAAGACTACAATAGAAGATGAGGAGACCATTTCTGTTATTACAATGACAAACCAACAAAAAACAAAAAACACACTATTTCTAAACGGCACAAACATAAAAACTAAACCAAATGGGTAAGACCTGAACGACAACGACGAGGATACCAAGAATGAGCCGATCATTGTTGCGAAAGGATAGGGACTTTGTGACATTGTCAGAAGGTTGTTTGAAAGCCGGAAAAGACTTTTGCTTCCGCCTACCTTCGCCGACTAGAGAATATGGCACCACCATGCCTCCATTTCCTAGCTGAAACCGAAGAAGCCATGGCAAAAAATTGGCCAAGGCCTCCAACACGTGAAGAACTCTCTCCCATACATGCCCGTTGTGCCACTTTGTCGTCTAGAACAGTCGCTAGAGCCGCAAGGATAAGCATTCCCCAAGCAATGAGCTTCCCTCCCAAGCCACGACGACGCCACCCTACTCCAAGAAAACTCGTTGATGCATCCTTGGCCCACCCCCTCGGGGGACCAAGAGTTCGGAACCCTTCCTTAAGGCGACGCCGGACTCCAGCCCAATGACCTCCTTATGAGAGGTGGCGCACTTGAGTAAAAAGGTAGAAGAAAAGACCACTTAGGCTTTTGATGTTGAACTTTTGCAGGTTGAATGGGTTATTTTAGATTTATAAAATAGAATAAATTTTGACGGAAAAACACCATAAGTTTCATTCTTCACATTGACAAGGCTTATGTTAGGAAAAAGACGCTAATATTTTGTGTTAAACCTTATTAGGGATTTTTGGGCAAAAAAAACCAATGAACTAACCAAAACTACAAAACATGACAAGTTAGGCTTAAACAACACAACAACCAACAAAAAAAAAAAGGAGAGAAAGAGGAAAAAGAGCACATCAAGCAAGTGGGGAATACATTGACACTGAAGGGGCAAAAACAAATGAACGTTGATGTTAAAGAGACTTTGACATTAAAAACTATTATAAAGCAGGTGTTATAATAAAGATTACTTATAAGACTCAATTTCTATTTCTCAAATTTTCTCCCAATTTTTGCTGTCTTAAATTGTATCCAATTGATTATATTATAACATAACATTTAATGAAAAGTATATACAAGTCAATTTAAATATTATTTTAAATTTTTTAAATGAAATTTCATAGCATGATTAACTGTTTAAGATACCAAAATTGGAAAAAAAAATAAAAATAAAAAGATTTGAGCTCTATCTTCTATTAGTCATGACACGGAGCATTATTGATGCCTCAAGCATTCTTTTTATCCAAATGCGGCATCAAAAGAGAAGAAATGGCCCATCTCCCCAGACGACGCGGCACAACCCTCCTAATCCACCGACGCAAATTGTCGTATCGTAAAACAAAAGGATCCACGTCACACAGGGGAAGTTAATCTTCCACTTTAACAAGCGTTTTCTGAGATTTACCATTGGGATAGGAATATCAATGCTTTCCAAATAGAGGAAAATTGCTTGTAAGCGGTCACAAGCGGCGGAGACAGAATTTGTTCATCAAAGAAGAAGTAGATACAATATTTTATTGAATAGATATATAATTATATGTTTTCTCCGTTTTATAAAATAAGGAAAAATAATATTTTTTTAATTATTTAGTAAACACAGTAAAGATATATCTAAAATAATTTTCAAAGATTAATGGGGTGTTTGAGAGGTAGTGGGAACCAGTGGTGAGAACCACTTTTACTGTAGCATGTGAGAGCTTTACACTGTAGCATTTTTTTTTATTTGTTACTGTAGTATGTGATAGCTTTATACTGTTCATAATTGAGTTTGTGGTAGAAACTACAGTTCCCATCACTTTGCCAAACACCCAGTAAGTGAAGGCATGTGTCTCACTCAATTACATTTGCCTCCATCAATGCAAGTGATGTTTTGTTTGAACATGAAAAACTCCCGTTTGGACTAATTTTGCCACAATCTTTCTTCTTATAGAATTTAACTTTATACAATATTTTTAGTTTAAAGTGGTAATTTGAATGGAGGATCTAAACAGCACAGCTTTGCTAGTACTCAGTCCTCGCAATCGAATGCCCATTTAACTTTTTTGCACGTCAATAATAATGCATATGAAAGCTCGGTTCCACCTCATTACATTTCCCCACCCAATTTTATAATCACACAAACTTGCTTGAGATTTGGACCTATCACCCATACCATGCTTATTTTTCGTTCTCAACTTTCCCAAGTAATTTTTGAACTTATTTTATTTTCATTTTTTTTGCTAGTAATAGCGATATTTGAACTTGGATTCTATGTACACTCATCATACATGAATACAGACCCGTTTGGCACCGCTTCTATTTATGTTTTTAGTTAATAGAAGAAGAAAAACAAAAACGGTAGCTTTTCAGTAAGTGTTTAAAACTATATTTTAAAAGAGTTTTAATTGGTTAAAATGGTTTCGTTTATTTTTAAAAGTTACAAAAATATTATATTTAAGCTTATAATGTATTATTAATACTCTTATACAAGTTTCAAGTCTATTTCAGAAGTTTTTTTTAAGAAGCTATATTTTGTGGCTTTGATAGGAAGTACTTACGAAGAACAAAAATTCTTCTGACAGTTCATCCAAATACTTTTAGAAACTGGTTTTAAACTCAAAAGGCTAAAAACAGTTTTTAGGAAACACTCCCAACTACTCCCTATCTATAACAACTAATTTGTACGTATTTTCGTTGGAAACAAGTTATTTCAAAGTTTAGCTTTCCATATAAATCAAATGTCCCCAAGTTCATTTTGTTATAAAAAGACAATTCCGTTTATTCTTTTGCAAAGCGAGGCAAGTTCTCTAAATTAAATTATTTGTGGCTTCTACGAGCATTTTCCATACAACATGTGACTCCCAATTGAGGAGTCCATCACAATCCCCACCATATCAAGCAAATCTAATAATAATAATAATAATAATCTCAAGATGTCTTCAAGTTCCGTCCTAAGCATTAGTAGGTAGTAACCAAAGCAAAACAACAAAACATTGTGGGTGAGAGTGTCTTTGTTGGAATCTTGGCATTCCCCTCTGGAAAAATGTTGGACACCATTATTTAGACAGATGAAATTGGAATTCCAAACAACAAATCGTGTAAAAGTAGTTAAAAGAAAGTTCAACATATCATAATTTTGCCAAAATAAAAAAAACTAGGATTAATCTTTACTATGGCGTGTAAACCATGACAAAGAATCTTGTTTTAGTCCTAATTAAACTTTGAAATTAAGAGCAGTAGTCCCTGAAGTTTACAAATTGTCGATTATTTTCCTCTTCTTTTTTTTTTTTTGTCATTTATAATGAGATACAAAACAAGTGGGCCAAAAAGAATTGAGTGCCAAATTTACTTATATAATTAAATTTCACATGTTATTGAGTTCATGATTTTTTAATTAAGTAAAATGATATTTTCATAATTATATGGACAAGATTTATATTTTAAAGTTTAGTTAACACTAAAATGATAATTGTATTGTTTTTTATCACGTTATCAAATAAATAAATAAATACTAAAAAAAGGAATCAATACTCGTTGCGCTTTTGGCTCATTCCGTTAACGTGTAACTGTTGAAAAGAGATTTTAACGAGGTTGATTTCAAAATTTAAGGACTTAAAATCCTTTTCCATAGTTTAAAGCAATTAATTCATGAAAATCTACTACAAGGTTTTCAGACATGCCCTTTGTCTCTTTATAAGCTTGATTTTCTAGCTATAACTGTTGATTTGGTATAGGACAGTTACAAATAATTTATACAATAATTTGTAACCGTGGAATGGTAAGATTATTTGTAGGAGTTGAAACTTTAATATTAGAACTAATTCCTAAGTATTCTTTTTATCTTTCACGGTTATTTTCATAAAAATTGTCTTCCATTATAGTATTTAGAGCATTAGTTTAAATTCAAACAATATAAAATAAATATAAATTATAATATAAACCTCTTTATCCTATAACTTTTGTAATCAATTAGTTCAAACTAATATTTTTAACAACGTTATAAAATATAAACATTTTTTTCTTTTGGGAAAGAAAATTGACATAAGTATAAAAGAATTAGAAAGGATATGTGAGAGTTTTATATTATAATAATTTATTATTATTATTATAATATGTAAAAAATTTATATTATTTATAATTAAATTTATGATAAAAATTACGTGATATAAATAGTGGTCAAACAGCATGTGAGCTAGTTTGGTCGACGTTGAATTCTCGGGTTTATTTATAACGCAGCATTTGGATCTGTTTTGCAAACTTATCTCAAGACGGTTCGTACGAGCCTTCATATTACAGTTTACACAGAGACCACAGGGGCAGAGAGAAAAAAAGCGTCGTAGTACAGTGTTTTAAAACATTCAGAGCAGAGTCAGTCAGGAAAAAAAAAAAAAAAGAGGAAAAGAAAAACGACTAGATTTCCTGGCATGGTTTTCGTTTTATAAAGAGAGCTCTCTTTCCAACCCTGCAACAACCCCCAAGATAAAAAAAACAGTCCCTCTCTTCCATTTTCATCTCCCTTCTTTATTTTCATCTTCTCTTTTTGTCAGATCTCTCTCTGTTTCTCTCTCTAGTGGAGAGAGTATTGAAAGCCCAGAAATCCCATCTCCAAGAAAACCTCAAAAACCCAACAGAATCTTCAGAATTCAGAGACACCATTTTTTCTGCTTATTGGGTTTCTCTCAATATCCTCTTTGAGAACCGCCAAATTCCTCCAAAGATTAAAAAAAAAAAAAAAACCCGCATTTCACTTGCTTGCGTGTGGCAAAGCAAGTCTTGCTTGCTTTAGAGAGAGAGAGAGCGATAGTGAGAGAGTAGAACGTACACACAGTTAAGGCACTGCCAGTCTTGGAATTGTAAAGCCGTTTTATAAGGGCTTCAATTTGCAAAATTGTAACTCCCCCAACGGAAGGAAAGAAAATAAAAATGGTAAAAAAAGAAGGGCAAAGCCCAACTGGCACCAGCGTTGTTTTCCTTCTTTGAAAGCCAAAAGCCAGTTAAAGCTCTCTTTGGTGGGAGTTAAAAAAATAGAAAGAAAAGCTGATTTCCGGAGATTCATACATTTGTCAAAACTCCTCTCTCGTGTTCTCTCTCTGCTTCAGTCTCACCATTATAAATCCCAAACAAACTTTCACAAGTATAACCCTTGTTCTTATTTATTTTTTTTGTGATATATCTATATATATATATATATATATAAGTTGTGAATCTTTTTCTTTTGGTAATTTTAGATCTATTTGGTGGTTGAAGCAATGTTGCCCCAGAAACAAGCAGAGGAAGCCATAGTGTCAAGCCTGAACCAGACCGAGCAAGAAGAGTACAGAGAAGAGGAATTAGGAGGAGGAAAAGATGAGTCCATTTTGAGCTTCAAAAGCCTTCTCTGGCATGGTGGCTCTGTCTACGATGCTTGGTTTAGTTGTGCATCCAATCAGGTACATAAACACCAAAAAAAAAAAAAAAAAAGGCAAAAAAATGAAAAGGAAAACAAACCCCAACATTGGAAAAGTTCTGAAATTCCTTTTTTTTTGGAAAAAAAAAACACAGGTTGCACAGGTGCTATTGACTCTGCCGTACTCGTTCTCTCAACTCGGGATGCTCTCGGGAATCATATTCCAGGTGTTCTACGGCGTTCTCGGAAGCTGGACTGCTTACTTAATCAGCATTCTCTACATCGAGTACAGAAGCCGTAAAGAGAAAGAGAATGTCAGCTTCAAAAACCATGTCATCCAGGTTTGTAAATCATCCACCTAAACAATTTTCTTCTGTTTTATCTCAAAAGAAAAAAAAAAAAAAAAAGAGACTTGGGTTATTTTTTTTTATTTTTCTAATTTTTGTTTTTGTGAAATTCTTGTTATGGGCAGTGGTTCGAAGTGTTGGATGGCTTACTGGGTCCATACTGGAAAGCCGCTGGGTTGGCCTTCAACTGTACTTTCCTTCTATTTGGATCTGTCATCCAGCTTATAGCTTGTGCAAGGTCTATAATTTATTTTTTATTTAATTTTTTTTTTAAGTTTCATCTCTTTGTGCCAAAAGAGAAGATGGGTTTTGTTTGGTTTTGCTTATTTCTTGTCCCATTTTTTTAATATAAATTATGCAGTAACATATATTACATAAATGACAATTTGGACAAGAGAACATGGACGTACATATTCGGAGCCTGCTGTGCCACAACCGTGTTCATACCTTCTTTCCACAACTACAGAATTTGGTCCTTCTTGGGCCTTGGGATGACCACCTACACCGCTTGGTATTTGACCATTGCCTCATTCGTTCATGGCCAGGTTTGTCATTCTGATCAACGGCCCTAGCCCTAGTCATCTTTAATCCTCAAATTCTTGCTTTTTTTAGCAATCCTATTTAATTATATAGATTATAACCCGGTTGTTATTATAACAGTGAAATTTAGTTTAAAAAATAAACTATATATTAGACTTAAGCGTGTAGTTTTTACAAATAACGGGTTATATCTTATAATTATAACAGTGAAATTTAATTTAAAAAATAAACTATATATTAGACTAGCGTGTAGTTTTTATAAATAGCGGGTTATATCCTAAGAATAGGACGGATTTGTTTTGAGTGTCAAAAAAATGAATTTTCTTTTCTTAAATTTTACAGGCTGAGGGCGTGAAACACTCGGGCCCTACACAATTGGTTTTGTATTTTACGGGCGCCACCAATATACTGTACACTTTCGGCGGCCACGCCGTCACTGTGTGAGTTTACTCTCCCTTCCTTTTTTTTTTTTCTATTTAATATTTAATTACTTGGTATATTTAATATAAAAATAGTCACAATGTACTTATTTTTCCAAAAAATGAAATGGGTAAAAAGTAATAAATTCTGGGAAAGAAGATAAAATCACTAACTTATAAAACTATTTTCTCTTAAAAATATGACATGCTCTGATTATTTACTTCACTTTTATCACCTTTCGGCCGTTTGGGGTCTAGCTATAGCGCATATCACTTTTTTGAGTGGCTTGGAAATTTTGTTTTAAATTTTTTGACATTAATGGTTGGTAAAGGTGAATAAATTTCCATTTGTAATGTAAGTGTAACCTTTTGGTAAAGGTTAATTTATTACCTTTTGATTCGTTGTAAGTCAAAAGTAGCTGTATATTCTCCAAAAAAAATTGTAAAACTGAATTTAAATGTGGTACTCAGAAAGTCAAATGCATTTGTATGCATTCTACCCAATAAATAAATTTTACCAAAAATTAAAAATAAAACATGAACTTATTTCGGTGCGAATTTTTTAGGTCCAAGTTATTTGCCCCTTGAACTTTGTGACTTGTGAGGCCGCTGATAAAATTTAGTTTTTAGGCGTGAAAACTAAAAGGGGTTAAATGCAAATAAACATGTGGGCATGATATTCTCGTTCACTTTTTCTTGATAAATTATGAAGGTCTAAATTAACAATAGAACGGTGCCCATCCTAAATGATTAAAATCAAGGCATGAATAGATTTTATGATAAAAGTTGTGCATAGTTTTTTTTTTTTTTAAAACATGAATGAATGCATCTTCGATGATAAAAGTAGGGACATCCAACCCACTCTTTCCAAATCAAAGGAAAAAAAAAATGATAAAGAAGAAGAGAAAAAGGGTAAAAAAAAAAAAAAGTGGATGATCTCGTGGCCCTTTATCAATTTATCTAATAAGTGGAATCTACATAGTGATGGGTCTCTATCTTATTTTTCTTGATATACATGACTTTATGGGAACCCAACAGGGCATGAAAATGAGTAGGGGAAATGCGTAAAAATTACTCCCCCACCCCACCCTGTTACACACCTGCAAGCTTGTCCAATTTTAGTCGCCCTCCATACTTCTTACACTGACAGAGATCAAGTACCCTTTTTATTATTCCCTGTAGCTACTCATGTTTGACACTACTTTTTTTAGCATCTTTCTTAGCTTTGAGAATAACTTCCTTTTTTTATCTCGGTGGGTTATACTGCTATTTATAAAACAGTGTGTCTCAGTCTAATATCTAATATGTATTGTATTTTTTTGACTAGATTTCATTATTTTGTTAGTAACGGGTAAGTTAAACAGGATTGCTCCTTTAAGAAGTATGGTGTTTTCTTCCACTATAATAAGTTGGCTAGCTCTTTAGTGGTTGTCTAAACTCTAAAGAGTTTTTTGCGCTATTATCCCTTAAACTTATTGCATATCTACAATTTGTACCCTGAATTTTAATTTTAGCAAGTTTGACCTTGAGCTTACAAATCTATAGTAAATCACCCCTATTAGTTATATATATATATTTACATGTGATTTTCAATCATATCTTACTAATAATATTTTACTTTCAATCGTCATTTATGTATTAATTTTTTTTTTCAAATTTGTCTGCTGTTATTTTGATATAATTTTGACTAGACATCACCTTGTTATAGACCTTCTCTCTCTCACTTTTTTTTTTTAACCCCTAAAGATCTCTTAGTGAAAATGTAATTAAGCGTGATGTGATTAGTGAAGTGCACGAATTAATAAAATAATTAGTGGTTAGTCATTAATTTAATGTCTTTTTTTTAATTTTTATTTTCCAGGGAAATCATGCATGCAATGTGGAAACCCCAGAAGTTTAAGTACATATATCTGCTTGCCACTCTCTATGTGTTCACCTTAACAATCCCATCTGCGGCGGCTGTTTATTGGGCATTTGGTGATCAACTCCTCACGCATTCAAATGCCTTTTCCCTTTTGCCCCGCTCCGGCTGGCGTGATGCTGGTGTCGTTTTAATGCTCATTCATCAGGTCCATATTTCTATTTTACCACTCGTATACGTCACTAAAAATTTTACCCTAAACGCTCACCAGTCAAACGACTATTTTTTCCCAACAATTTTAACCTTAACAACTTCTATTTTAGTTTTATTATGTGTTATCAAATTAATGAATTTGGCTCACATGTTTCCGTTACCTATCCTTTTTTGTGTTTACCTACAACGTGATCTCACATTAAGTTATTAAATTAAATATTTTGAGTGACACGATCTTTTAAATGATGCGTTATGATGTTCTTATTAATATAACATTTTAATTGATATGACATTATTTTAATGAAAGGACATTTATAAAGTTTTGAACTGGTGAACTCATTTTGTATAAATGCAAACTAGTAAGGGGAAGTTTACTCTACTGGTTTGAACTGAAACACGGTAGGCAATTCAAAATATGTGAGAGAAAACGCTAAAATAAAATTGTTTTGAACCAACACATTTTGGTTGGAAATATGCTAATCAAACTTTTTGTTGCCAACAAATGTGGCATAGTTCAGGTCACATTGTTTGAATGGTGCTGATGGTTTTTTTTTTTTAATTGGCAGTTCATAACATTTGGGTTTGCATGTACGCCACTGTACTTTGTGTGGGAGAAGGTTATAGGCATGCACGACACAAAAAGCATTTGTTTGAGGGCTGTTGCTAGATTACCCGTGGTGGTTCCAATATGGTTCTTGGCCATTATATTCCCTTTCTTTGGCCCCATTAACTCAGCTGTTGGGGCTCTTTTGGTCAGCTTCACCGTCTACATCATCCCTTCTTTAGCCCATATGCTCACTTTCAGATCTGCTTCAGCTAGACAGGTAAAAAAAAACTTAAAAACTAAAAAAATTTGTCCATTCTTACCATTTCTTGATCTTATCTTCGTTTCTTGCTCATATGCATTTTGTTTCAAGTTTCCCAAATTTTTTTTTAAAATAAAATAAGATTATTGTATAATTTATTTATTTATTTTTTTAAAAATATAATTTTGCCCCCACAAATCCTGTAAAGGTTGGGATTGAAGATTGATCCGAATTTTAGCTTCCCACCATGAAGTTGGTGCACTTCCTTGTCACTCGGTGTCCGCTATCTTTTACATTTCAACTTGTGTAATAATGACCGTATCTTAGAAATCAGCTAGCTGGGGCCAAACTTGATCTCAGATTTGACCCCCTATTCATCAACTTAATAGTCATATACATTACATACATACATGCATACATACATACATATAAATATATATATATATATATATATGTCTTTGTCTCCTGTTTTTGTATCCCAAATCCGAAAGTACAATATTTGGTGATGTCATGTAATGGAATAAGAAATATCATGATAAAAACGCACACCAACCTTATTTTAATATACTAATTTGACACCCTAAAGATGCCGAATATTTGACCAACTGATATATTGTTGTGGTGTCTACTTGTTTGGAACAGAATGCAGCAGAGAAGCTACCCTTTTTCATGCCAAGCTGGACGGCCATGTATGTGGTGAATGCATTTACAGTAGTTTGGGTGCTCATAGTTGGCTTCGGATTCGGCGGTTGGGCTAGCGTGACCAACTTCATCAAGCAGGTCGACACGTTCGGGCTCTTTGCCAAGTGCTACCAGTGTCCACCCAGAGGGCCCCCGCCGCCGCCGTCGCCCCTGCCCGCGCATCACTAAGCAAATGATGCTTTCTTTCCTTTGTATGACACCAAAAAAAAAAAAAAAATCAAGAAAATAGGCGTGATCAGCATCATAATGCACTTGGTGTGTTTTGTGCTGTACTTTCCCAATCTTTTGCTGCAGTCTCTTCATTATATAACTACCTACTTATTGTGGTTGATATAATTGGTTTTTTTTTTTTTTTTTTTTGTGGGTTAGAATCAAAAGCAATGTGCATTTCTATTTTCGCTCCAATCAATGTTCAATTATGTTGAAAGCTGTCAAACGCCACTATATTTGTAGGATCCTTACACCAAATCTTAGTAAGAAAATATCCAAATATATATATATATATATGTAGATGTTCTAAGACATGTACGCTTCTATATATATATATATGATTTTAATATAAAGATTGTGCCTACGAGTTTCCAAAAATAGTCAAGATGGCATCTGATTCACATGGCCGGTGCAATTTAGCTTGAATTTTTTATTTTATTTTTATGTATATTTCCAACAATTGGCTTAACCTTGCCTAACCATTGGAAATCTTTTGCATGTGACTCCACGTGATTGGCCTAAACGTATTAATATGACTAAATAATCTGCTAAATAAACCATCATTGACTAACTATTTGGTTTAGATTTCTCATTCACATAAAGCCACGGCGTCTATGTCGTTTTGTAGCCTAATTATTTATGGTTTTTATATGCTGTTCTCGTCTAAGTTTGACTTTTTGCGGCCTTTAAAAAACGAAAGCTTGGTACTTAGAAGGTTGTTTCACATGTTTGGTGTTTGTAGCTCTCTTATTAAATTTTTGCCCCCATAACAAAATCTTAGTTTACTGCCGAACGAGGCTATTTACCCATTTGGAAACATATAATTTCAACCAACAATTCAGACAAAAAAATACTGTGGCAATCTAAATTTGTGAAAATAGCAAAACTAATTCGAACGAATTTTTAGTTCTAACTAAGTTATCAAAGATGCTATATTTCTATGGTTTTCTGCTAACAACAAAAGCACTCTCCTACTTGGAATTGATCACACCCAATTGGAAAAAAAAAAAAAAAAAAAAAAAACACGCAGAAACATCAAGAGAATTCTCATTAGAGCGAAAATTGGCAATACATACTATCATCTAGTGAATTAAACGTTAGAAAGTGAATCATGCTTTCTTGAGTGAATTTTGCTCTATTAAAACCATAGTTAATTTAAATATTGAAAAAAGGACAGAGAACTTAAAATTCCACTTAGATCAATGATAATTATGACATTGCATAAGATTATTATTATTAAATGTAATCAATCTACTATATTAAATTACACTAACCATGAACCGTTGTCAAATGTCATGTGTAATCCAACCTATCACGCCCATCGACCTAGCTAGGACTATGTGAATATATGCGGCCTCTGCTCATTAATTATTACATGGATGTGATATAAAAACAAAAATTAAAATAAAAAGAGCATCTAATGTTTTAGATCATGGTTAAGGCATCACCATATTGCTTGATGAGCATTGGTTTCATGATAATCTGATTAGAACTAGTTGGCATCGAACATGTGATCATTACACTGCAGTTTCGTTTATGCGATTCTTTATTTATTTATTTTTTATAGTTTTGTTATGTTTTCTTGATCTGTTCTTCCCTTGTTTCTAGTCAATGATTTGGCTTTCTAGCTGAACTCGGTTCTTTTCTTTTCCTTTTGTGATCTTTCAAACGTATTTACCTCTTACATAAGGTTAAACAAGTACCCTTTTAGTTTTGAATGCATGAAATTTTTATCAAGGGTGATAAGGGCATGAAATTTTGCAAATTAAATTAACATTGGAACACGAGGAATAAAATCTTTTGTATATTTTTCAGAATAATAATGTGAGGTATCCTACTTTTTATCTCAGTATTTTATTACACTTTTGCGTGTTATGTGAGTTATATTTTTTTTTTTTGGGTTAGTAGGTGCTCAAAAAATGGTTGTGTCAGTTAATATTGATAGGATGTTTGACAAAGATGGTTAGAACTAATTTTTTTTGCTTAAAACACTATAGTGTATGAGAGTTTTATACTGTAGGTACTTTTTACCTTTTACTGTAGCATATGAAAGCTGTATATTATTTTTAAACCAAAAAGTTGATTTTAATCATGCTTATCAAATATTCTTTAAGTTGTTATATCCATTCATAGAAAGGCTACAACACAACTGCTTCATGAGTACTTATTTTTCTATTTAATATAATTACTTGACATGTTGAGTAGTTAAACAATAATAAGGACTAAATATCTAGGGTGTTTGACAATCTCATTTTTAACTAAAATTTTTAGTTGCTACATCTCTCGCATGCTACAATAATTTTAACTAAAATTAGTTCAAATTATTAATTTGAACCAGTGCTCTCGACACCCCATTATTCATTTGTTATACTTAAACAGTTTCATAAAATTATATGGAAGATTATTTAAAGATTAAGTTGGAATCTGGGTAGAAATAAATCTATTCTGCTTGGTGCTACACTCCTCTACGCCCACGCCACCTCAAACAAAGGACAATGTTATTATGTGATAATGCAAAACGTTAGCTAACGTTTTTTTTTTCTTTTTTTTTTTTTCCCAATGGTCAAAAAAAGCAAAATAAACTTAAAGAATTTCTCTCCTACTGCGCAAACGTTTTTCATTGGGAGGGAGGAGCTTTCAAAATCTTTTTCCGGCCTAACTTCTGAACTTTAGTTCTTTTTTTCTCTCCCCCTTGTAGGGCTTTTCTATTAATCCTATCTGCACGGATAAGATAATGACGCAAAAGAGCAAACTTTGGGGGAAAAAAGTGTTCAAGCAAAAACGTGCATCATTTAAAGTGTTCAAGAAAAGGGCATGTATCAGGGTCACAGATTTCTTTTTCCTTGCTTTTTTTTTTTTTCGTGTTTCTTTCCGAAATTCCACACCTAAAAAGTGTCCAGAGAAAAGTGGCACTGATCCACCAGTGTACTATGTGTATATGCATGCCTTTGAGAGAGTGGAAAAGAGGGAATGGCAGTGGGAAGTTACGAACTTATTTTTTTGGGAAATGCAACGGCGGAGGGCAAAAGAACTCTCCATCGGTAGGGTGCAAATTTTAGACCCTCCAATCATAGATCAACGGTTCAAAATTGTGTTTATATGGAGATTACAATAGAAAGAATTACAACTTATCACACTTATAATTTTCCGCAAATTTATTAACCAAATCAATCTCAACCATCAATCTAATGCTCCTTTTAATCTTAGCCCTTGATTTCAAGGATTGTCAAAACCCTTACTCTAAGATCAAAACTGTGAGAGCTTCCATGGTTGCCGGTTGCAATCCCTTCTAAACATCGCCGTCATCAGACTTCGGTCGTGCACAAGGACGGAGTGGATCTCATTACGCGGACGGGTGGAGCAGCTATGGGTTTTGACTAGTCAGCATAAAATGGTAAGATTCTGAGGAGCTTCATAGAGGTTTTGAGCCTTCATAACGACTTTGTGGCCTTCTCGATAGGCTTTACAAGGATTGGCAACGGGCGGGGGGGGGGGGGGGGGGGGGCAAAAATT
>CAMOHE010046376.1:0-20491 GCA_946598075.1 Artocarpus hirsutus | reverse complement strand
AGCGGTACTCTGAATGAATCGATAGTCGGTTTGGGAAATCATTAACACTCGAATCGAATAATCGATTCGATCGTCCGACCCGTTCGAGTAGCTCGATCAACATGTTGGGCCGCCAGGGCCCACGGTCAATTTGGGCCTGTCCGAATTGTACCCCAACAATTCCCCTCTTCAAAAAAAAAAAAAAAAAATGCCAACCAGCCAAAAAGCTACTGTCACGATCATGCTCTTAGTCTTTAGATAAGAGCTAGGCTTTACCTTTATTTAATTTTTCATTTTTTCCTTTGCTCCTCTCACCCTCGGCAAAATGGTCAGAATGGGGAGCATCAAGTATGTCACCATGTACCTCGTTGCTGCCAAAGTAAGAAAAATATATAAAGTAGCAAATGTGTGCAATCGAATTGTTTGATACTAAGGTGATATTGGAAAAAAGCTGGGCAATAGTTTTGATCTCCATCGGATAGACATTTGGAGAGATTTTTTGTCTCTATATACAAGAAAACAAAAATCCAAATATTTTAAATTTATACACGTTAACGCGCTTGGTAAATGTTCCATGAGAAGCACCCTGCCTCATCTCACTGTCCCTGTTGTCTTTCCCACTTGGGCTTTAATAAAATGAGAACTTTACGACAGAATATACAAAGAACAGAGTATAGTTTTTAGTGTTTGGTTCCAATTAAATTTTGATTAAAACTATTGTGGTATATAAATACTTTACACTATTGATTATTATTTTTTGATACTGTAACATGTGAGAGTTTTACGGTAATGTAATTTACTTTTTCTTAACATTGTAGCATGTGAGAAATTTACGCTGTAATAACTAAAAGTTTTAGTTAAAATTGAAAATACCAAGCACCTAGTCCATCAGAATCATGTTGAACAACAAAAAGATATTACAGTTTAATAAAAAATATATAATGATGTAAAACAATATCATATCAATAGCGTATTTTACACAAAATTCTTCTTAATTCAATTCCTTAATCCTAATTAATTAAATTTATAAGGTGTGCAGCTGGTTGAAACTATATTTTGAGAGCGTTTGGAAACGTAATTCATAATTAAAACTATGAGTTAAACTAAAACACCGTATGATATAAAAGCTTTATATTGAATTAGAACAGGTTTTTCAAACACACTTCTATAGTTTCAATAGTGTTTCCAAGCGTCCTATTAGACAATAACTTTAGTTAAGTTGGGCATTTTATTGGGCATAGTACAAAGAACCAACCAATTTAACGGCCTATAAAACTTTGGGCCACCAACTAAAAACCATGTGAAAAATATAAAGCAACATTACCAGCCCATTTAGGTAAACCTTGATCCTGAGACAGTCACAGTAAATATAAGTTAGCTCTGCTCTTTCGCCTGATTGCACAGCACCATGACAACATCGATCGAGCAACTCTCTAATGACAATACCTTGCCTAAAGGAAGCAGCGACTGAGACAGCAATCTAAGCTTATATCATTGCCCCTGCACTACCCATTTCAAGTCATGTAAATATACATGTATACATATATTTACACACATATAGTCATATTTATGCACCAATATTATTATCCCTTGCTCTTCTACTACTCTATATATAGAATCCAAGAATCCCGATAGTGGAAGGCGGCGGCGTGAAGATGCGCGGCCTGGCGAACTCAGGCTCGAACCGGGGCATAGCGGCGGTGGTCGGGGTGGGGCCCAAACTCGGCCGATCCATTGCCCGCAAGTTCGTCCATGAGGGCTACACCGTCGCCATACTGGCCCGTGACTTAGGTAGTAGCACTATTACTATCAAAACATAATTATCTATTCTTAGCATATTGAATTTGAACCCAAAAATGAATTTAAGAAGTATTTTCTCATTCTTGGATAATGGTTGCAGGGAGGTTGTCGAGATTTGCGGACGAGATAGCGAGGGAGGAGAAAGCGCAAGTTTTCGCCATAAGAATAGATTGCTCGGAGTCAAGGAGTGTGAAGGAGGCATTTGAAGGGGTTCTGTCGTTGGGATATGTGGAGGTTCTAGTCTACAATGCCTACCAGCAGCTGGCCCGGCATCACCCGACCAACTTCGTCGACATTCGGGTCGACTCCTTCGAGAAATCCCTCGCAGTCTCCTCCGTTGGCGCCTTTCACTGCGCTCAACAAGTAGACTTTAATAGAATAAACTTTACCGCTAGGTTAAGCTTGCAATCATTAAGTTAAATGTTTTTTTTTTTTTTTACTTTTGAAGGTTCTTCCGGGGATGGTGGAAAGAGGAAGGGGGACAATTCTCTTCACCGGCTGTTCGGCTTCTCTAAACGGCATTGCTGGTTACTCTCAACTATGTAAAAAATTCTTACAATCCCTTTACTTAATTGAAATTATCCATATTAATATTCATGTTCATATTCATATGCTATTCATATATTAATTGACATGAGACAGGCTGTGGGAAATTCGCGCTGAGAGCACTATCGCAATGCCTGGCGAGGGAGTTCCAACCACTGGGCGTGCACGTCGCTCATGTTATCATCGACGGTCTCATTGGCCCACCAAGGTTGTTTCTTCCCTTTCCAAGATTCTCACTTTATTGCACGATATCCCACACAAATATATACATACATAAACACTATCATTAGCCAAAGGGGGTATTATACAAAAGTTATGCTTCTTACTTTCTAATCCCCTACTTTAGATCACTTTTTTGACCAAACCCAGCATTATTTTTTTTAAATGGACAAAACCCATTAAGATTTTTAGTCTGAAGAATTCATGTATGATTTTTTTTTTTTTTTTTTTTGCAGGGCGGGGACAGGAGCAGGGAGTAGTAGTAGTGGAACAGGGCAGAGGATGTCGGTTGGGGAACAAGCACGGAGCGGAGGAGGAGGGGACGGGTCAATGGACCCAGACGCGCTAGCTCAAACCTACTGGCACCTGCATGTTCAGGACAAAACCGCTTGGACCCAAGAGATTGACCTTCGTCCTTCCACCTCTAGATTCTTCTAATTATTTGCCATCATTTCTGTCAACGGTTTTCATCAATTCCAATTCCCAAACCCAATTTGATCAAAATTCACCCACCTTTGCCCCCCAACCTTTTTTTTATTTGCTTTTTAATGATGGGCTTGTCAAAGTAGTGCCGGAAGAGCCATTTGCTAGGCGAACTGGCTTCATGGAGGATCCCACAAAGAATGCCCAATGTTAGAAAGTTGGATCCCACAATCCCGCCCACTCGCTTATCCCAAAAAGTGGTCGCTTATGAGTGAACTTGAAGTTATCTAGGACTTGTATCAATATGTTTGCTATGTACAATGTTATGAGCGATACTTTCTTTCTGTTTCCTTTTTTTCTTTTTTTTTTCCTTTATTGTAATTATTTTTATTTTTGTTGATAATTCGATTTGGTTTGGTTTGGTTTGGTTTTAGGTTTTTTTTTCTGTTAAGATTTTATTTGGGTTTTATTTTTTTTGTCCCAAAACATGGATAGTAATTGTAGATTTTCAGTAAATCCCTTTTTCTTCTTTTTATGATATGGGAGTGAATCATTTGATGAAGTTAAATGTGACTCTATATGGAATATATATGATTGGAGGAATATATTTGTCGATGTCGGCCCAAAGTTTGAAATTACATTTTTTGTTTCATTCCTCTTTTTGTTGTGCGGTGAATCCAAGTAGAAAAAGTTCCCACCAAGAGAAAAGGTAGAGGCGGGGATGGAATGGGGACACCAATACATGGACGGAACAAGGACTTCGTGTCCCAATTCAGGACACACACACAGTCCTTGCCTAAACACCGAGTTTAGGGGAAAACAAAAGGTAATCAGAATTTTACTGAAGTGCGAAGAAAAAACCTTTTGTACCCCTTAAATTTGTACTAATATATATTCTTTATTATGATATAATTTTGTCTGGTTATAATATTTAGAAGCATTCATGAAAATAAATTGAGTGTTACGTGAATATAAAAACAATATTATAGTTACAAATGAAAAATATTACAAATATTAGATTGGTTTGTGTGTTTGAGTGAAGTTATTTTTCGCAACGTTTAGAAGCATTCATTACAATTCATTTGTTTGAGAACATGGTTGGAACAACATTTATGGTTTTAATAAGATTTTCATTGAAATTTTAAGAAAAAAAACTTTGTAGTAAAAGTTGGTTTGTTAGTTGTTACAACTTCAACTGTGTTCTCAAACGGACTGCAGTGACAGAATTTTAATATAGTATGAAAAAACACCCTTTTTGTACCCCTTAGATTTGTATTAATATATATCCTTTATTATGATATAATTTTAACCGGTTATAATATTTAGAAGCATTCACAAAAATAATTTGTGTTATGCGAATATCAAAAATAATATTACAGTTACAAATGATAAATATTACAAGTGTTTGACTGGTTTATGCATCTAACTGAAATTGTTTTTTATAATGTTTAGAAGCATCCATTACAATTCATCCATTTGAGAATGTGGTTGGAACAACATTTATGGTTTTAATTAGATTTTCATTCAAATTTTATAAGAAAAAACTTTGTAGTAAAAATTGGTTTTTAGTTGTTACGATTCCAACTGTGTTCTCAAACAGACTTCAATGGCATTTGATATATGGGTTTTGACTGTTTGAAACTATAAGTTCAAGTTAAACTTGTATTTATCAAACAAGATTAAGCAAAAATTTAACACGATAATAATATTTTAAAACAAGCAAAACCTCAAGGTTTGATAACCTTATATCCCCTTAAATTTTCATGATTTGAAAACCTAATCATCCAAACCTATGACCACATTTATGGTTTCTTCACAGTTTTTGCACTATACAAACATTAATTTTTTAATATTATGTTTTCCTTCTCGTTCAGATTTTTACTTCAAAACATCAGTGCAGAAATATCCTTGCCATATAAGTTTAAAACCAAACCATTTCAGCCAGCCACCAAATGGACCCTAGGTAATATCCTGCCGTATGTAGATCCTAAAGTGAAATAGTAAAAAATTAAAAAAAATAAATAAAAGAAGGTTTTTAAGCCCATCAAAGATGGAAAACGACAGGAACAGGTGGGAGGTGTGTTGTCAGTCAAAACAAGGCTCGGCAATCGATGCTATATAGGAGGAGCCGTGACAGTTGTTTGATGACTCAATAAAGTCCTTAACCCACCACATTATTTTTTCAGTTCCGTCATTTATTTCGTCATTTTGCAAAAAGTATTTTTTCAGTTCCGTCATTTATTTCGTCATTTTGCAAAAAGGAAACACAAGTCCCATCTAAAAAGTTGATTAAAGCAACCCATTTTTGGCATTACTGTCTTAATTCTAGCACTTGGTTTCCATCATTGCTCTAATTTGTGAATGACAAGATTACCAACAACGATGAAAATGATGATTGTTCAGCACGTGACCAATACCTCATCTAATTCAATTGGTTAACGGAAAGACCTTTGAGTAAATTTCCCAATAACCCATGTATTAGATTCATCCATAAAATGTATCTGTGTACCTCTCTGGTCTCCCTATATGATTGAAGCGCCGGCAATCAGTGCCGCCACCAACAGGGTCCCAATAATGAAATGGCTTTTTACAGGCATGAATGATATTGTAGAATGCTTTTGTCGTCCCACCGTTGGTTTTCAACCAGAGACTTTTAGGCCCCCGGCTGATGACAGGTCAGCTTCTGAGCATGGTGAGTTCCACAAACTTCTCCATTCAACCTGTCTGATATTTGGACATTATATGGGGATTTTACTTTTCAGGCCCTAACCAACAGAGAAGCTTTGTGCTTCGCAAATGAGAAAACAAAAATCTTCCAGCCCAACTCAGATAGTTACATTAACAAATATGGTTGTTAGTATTGTTAGTCTCTCAACTTCGACCACTCTGACGCCTTGATTCGAGAACTCTTAATTTTGACAGATGACTTGTTGAGCTTTTGTTTTTTTGACTAATAATAAAACTGATGAGAGCTTTTGTTTTTTTGACTAATAATAAAACTGATGAACGATTTCTGAAACTTAACATTAATAATCACTTTTTTTTTTTTTTGAGAAGGATGAATAAAACGTCACATTTTGTTGCATAATCACTTGAAACTTCACATAATAATTGCAATAAGTACTAAAATCTTATAGTTTTCAACCGTTTAAAGGAACCGAACAGAACAATTTACACATAACGCGACTACTTTGTAAAATTTCATGATACCACATGATGGAACACATAATTACCTATGATAAACTTCAGATTTCATTTGTCAATTTTAGTGACAAAGATCAAAACTTTCAAGAGAAAGAAAAAATAAGTTTATGGAGTAATCTATCAAAATTAAAAGTTTATGGATCAAAATGTCACTATGATGCTATTTCAGACACTTAAACTGTTAAGGACTTAAAAATTATGAAAAAGCAGACAGAGGTGACATAATAAGCACGTACCTTTTTATTCTGTCTGAGCCAAAGTCCTTCATGGATTTGCACATATTAACAACTTGTCACGTATAAAACAATTCTAAAAGTCTGATTGACGTGATAAACATTAAGCAAACACAGGCAGAAAGAAACGAATCTAATGTAACGTTAGGATACCGTGAACTAAACCAAAATAGTGAATGGAGGCAACCATTACACTTCAAAGTTTCAAGCAAGCAGTTTGACAATGAACTGATGTTGTATCACTAGAGGAAAAGTGTATTACCAACTGAAACAGATTTCACACTTCCAAAAAAACCGATATCTAAGAGAGCATAATTTGGGCAAAATGGCAACCATTTTTCGAGCCTTGACAATATTTACAAAGAGAGCCAAATTTAGAACCTTGCAGATTTAACATATCCAAACTCTTACTTCCTCTGCCCATGTCTCTGCAAGGTACTGTGAACATCTTGGTCTAAGAAGCCACTCCAATTCCTAAATTCAAAACTATAGCCAGGATTTACAGAAGCATGGTTTGTATGATTGCTATTGTCAAAACAATGATACTGAGATGTAGACAAAACAAAAGCATCCGCATAAGTTCGAGAAGGAGATCCATCATTATTGGATCCATGCCTCTATATTTGCCTTAAACAAGGGTAACGCACACTCCTTTGTTTAGAACCTAGTTGATCTTGATGCTGAATCCGTGGTGGATCTGTACACGTTTGAGAACTAACTAGTACTAGGGAAAGTGAATTTCCTGCGCCCCTTAAAACATTCCGATGCTCTAACCAGTGAATCTTTTTGTTGACCACCATAATCCAACCTCCTATCTTCCCATAAACAAGGATAAGGTGCATGCCTTTGTTGATATCGGTGATGAATCCATGGAGGATCTAAACATGTTTAAAAACTTGGATCTTTCCTAGTACTAGGGAGAGCGAATTTCTGATACCCCTTGAAATGTTCAGATTCTCTAAACATTGAATCTCTCTGTTGAAGATTATTATATCTATCATGGATGGATCCACTCTCCTTTCTTCCCATAAACATGGGTAAGGTGCACTTGTTTGTTGAGATCTACGTTGACATTGGTAATGAATCCGTGGAGGATCTGAACATGTTTGTAAACTTGGATCTTTATGAGTACTTGGGCAAGTGAACTTCTAATACCCCTTAAAATGTTCAGATGATCTAAACGTTGGATGTCGATGATCACTATAGACTCTAGATCCCTGAATTGGAGTTTTCCGAAGTCTATCAAAGGAATCCCTCCCCTTCTTTGATTCACAGGTTTTTCTCATTTTAGATTGTCCTTCGGAGGGGAATTCTCTAAGGCGCTTCTTACCTAAATCATCACCAGATAAGGGTGAAATAGAATCAGTACCCATCAACAGACAATGGTGAATAGTACTATTATTATTACTCTTAAAACTGAAGAGGAAAAACAGTAATTAAAAGCTTTTAAGTATTATAAGATAATCAATAACTCTGCAACGAGGAACACACACACGCACACATGAAAAAAATACAAGAAATGTCTCTCTCAAACATGCACGCAAATTAGGGAAATTGCACCATTTCATCGTACCCTTATTAGAGGTCCATTTCTCCGTCTTCCTAGTTGCTCTCTCAAGCCTTGCTGCATCACCTCACCTGTGCTTTTCAGCGAGCACTTTCAACCTTTCAGCTTTGTCATGCCAATGCTAGAAACGTGAACAAATGGAAATTTTAATTCACATAATTACCAAGAAAAAAGGAAAATGAAAATCAAGACATCCCTTAACCAGCTCACCTGTCTGAAAGTTCTCATTTTATAGAGATTACAGCCCTTTATAAGCAAAGGAGAGAGTGGAGCCAACTTCTTAATCCCCCTACTCCACAGAACTTCAACCTAAATCACGACAAGCACTAATCAAAAAGAAGAACCCATAATTTTCAATAACAATGTGTCCTTGAACAATATTGATTTAATAGTCCTGAAAATGTTAAGTCTCTAGAAATTGAGAATCCCATACCAAGAAGACTCAGAATCAGCTAAACTCAACCTCAAATGGAACCTTGATGAAGCCTTACAGTAAGGTTATGCTGTTGTTTGGCTGTGCCGTAGCTTTCTTTAACAACTATTCCAGCAACGTCTTCACTAGAACCCGCCCATGTCTTGAACAGTTACCCAACCTAAGACATTGCAAGAAAAGAGAATTTAGGCTCTAGAAAAGAACATCATAATCTAGAAAAGACCACAACAGAAGAATAGTGCAAAAGAAAACACTTCTCATAAACTTTCGGCCTAAACAGGACAACATCTCCCTTGCAGACATCACCTGCATCGAGTTAGCACAATCGGGACACTGTTCTTCTTAGACAAAAGGAAAACAAAGGTGACAGAGCTAATTGCCCATGAAAAAGTGGGGAAACATTTACCAATACAAATGATGGAAAAAGATGGTCTAGGATACAACGCTTCACAATTTCCATCTTTTAACCTAACATATAAAGTAAATCACTCAACAAATATCAGCTAAAAAATCACTCGGCAAATAAAATCTTTTTTAAAAGAAAATTACGAAAAGAAGAATTCAAGGCATGAGAAAAATGCCTACCGTCTGGACAATTTGAAGTGTTAAACTTCAGCAAGCTCCACTAAATCATTTCACTTTTCTTAATTTGATATGATTAAGATGTAATCAGATTGTTAAAGGTGTACCATACTGGCAAGGTATTTTTTCATATCCCACCACATAATTTTCCGAAAAAGAAAAAAAAAATCAGCAATTTGTAATCTTGCTGTCACACTTACATTTCCACGTATAGTAAACTATAGATAAAGATATAGATAAATGTACCTCCAGTGCTCCTTAATTCTCTGCAAACAAACAGACTTGGTCCCGGTTACTCTAAGGCCATAAGTCCTCAAATACGCTTGGCAGTCTTTAAGCTATAAACAATCTAATTTTCTATGTTCTGCAAAAGAAAATAGAGAAAATAAGCCTGCAAAGCCATAACCAGATTGTCTTCAAAAGTTACAACCAAATGCCATTGCTGAATTAAGCCAAGAAAATAATGCATTTCAGAAATCATCTTTCCTTCTATAGAAACGTCAAAAAGCTTCAAATTTGAGAAAATCAAAACTGGAAAATCAGCAATTTTCTAAAGTTTGAACTCGTCAATTTTGGAAACGAACAAAGAATCCACTAAAACCTGTCAAGAGGCGAATGATTTTGTTGCAGAGCGACTCATTGCCATCGCCATTGTCCTCTTGATCTTCTTTCGGATCGTCAGATTCCTTTCCGTCCGCTTCCTCCTCTTCTTCTTCATCATTATCGCCCTCGCTGCTGTCGAATTCATCGGCTTCGAAAGCTTGATCTTCCTGATATTGATCGTCGCTGGTGTCCGCTACTGCGTGGACGCCGTCGCCATCGTCGGAGGAGGAGGGGGAGGACGACGAGAGAGAAACGACAATGCGCCCACCCTTGCTCTCCACCATTTGAAGTCGCTTAATGGGAGGGAACGGTTTTTTTTTTTCGTTTCCCTTGACGATCGGATTGCGACTCATTTATACGATCATCCAATCGTGTCGTTTTCTTTTATTTGTTATAGAGGGGAGGGGGAAGTTTGTCGATTTTTTTTTTCCTTTTTTCCTTCCACGGGTTGCTTCTAGGTTTTCAATTGTTTTAGAATATTTATCTTATACCCTCTGTTTTTTCAAAAACTTTTATACCTTCTCCTTAAACGTATACTTTTAAATTTAATATATAAATATATATCTTATCTCAATCAACAGTTAATTATGACCTTTAAAATGATCATATTATCCTTAAGTAAAATATTAAAAAAACTAAAACTTAAAAAAAAAAGAAGAAAACAAAAATAAAAACATACAAAACACCTATTTTTGAAGGTATTCTAGGCAATTTTTAAGCCAAAAACTTCAGTATAAAGTTTTTTATGTTTTTTAAGTTATCTTATTTTAATTTGGGGGTATTTTAGTAATTTCATAGGTCAACATTGAAGATTGATTAGACAAAAGTATAAATTTGTGTATTAAATCTAATCTGAAGGTATAAATTTGATGAGATCAAAAGCCTAAGGTATATTGTTTAAATAAATTTAAAATACAAGGTATAAAAAGATAAATAATCCATTTTTTTCCAAGAAAAAGATATAAACAAAGCAAAAATGTTTCAGCACGTATCAATAGTAACTTATGCTATAGCAGAAATGTATTATTTACTATATCAATTTTTTGCCTTTTGTTGTAGTTGTTAAGAGCTTTAAACTATTCTTAGTTGTAACTAATAGATTGAAATTGATGTTCTAAATACAGTAAATGCCCATGAAATTTTTAAGGGAGCATTTTTTGGATATGAGAAAATGTTTTTTTTTTTAAAGTAGTTTCAATGTGGTCCACGTTTTATTGAATGAGAAAAAAATAGTTTTTTAAAAAATGTCATTTAGGGGGTGTTTGGCAGTGGTGGGAACCACTCACTTTCCACTACAAACTCAGTTATAAACAGTAAAAAGTTCTCACATGTTACAGTAACAATAAAAAAAAATTGCTACAATGTAAAACTCTCACATGCTACAGTAAAAGTGGTTCCCACCACTCTTCCAAACACCCACTTAATGATTAACAAATTGACTTGGTGGTCAATCACTTATTGACTTGATTTGATTTATCAATATGTTGTCAGGTCACCGAGTTGGGCCTAGTGGGATATTGGGCCTACAAAAACCCAAGAATGAGCTCGGCTTATATTGCCTTGGTGTATTCCATAAGCTTCTTTCTAGAATGTACCAAAGAAGAATAAAATGGTCTCTTTGCATCCATATTTAAATTAGAAGATTACCAATATGGCAATAAGCACTCAAGCTGATCATGATCCGTAGAATTTAAGATACTCATAAATGATAGATCCTATAAGAGATCACGGTGGTGATGTTTAGCCAATAGGAGAGAAGATTATCATGTATTTAAATTTAAATTAAGCTTAAGGGTTAAGGCATTGATCATCGCCAAGTACTATAATAGAAGCCAGTTTTAGAGAATTGCCTAAGTCTAATTCTTGGCACAAACTCACTGTACTCATATTTTTTCATAGTAAAACTCTACTATCAAGAAAACCCAAAGTCGACGTAGCTTTTAATTGAGATGAACCAATATAAATTTTGTGCGTTCTTGTCATTATTTATTTTATTGTTTTAGTTACTTTATTTGAGAGTGATAATTATGGTAAGGTGAGGAATTGAGAGATTCTTGTACGACGAGTTTGACCCGTCAAGACAATGTATCAAACATTTTGGTGGCCACTCACCCACTAGTCATTTTCCTTGAAAACAAGTTCTATGTGTTATTGAGGTGGTCAACAGACACCTCACCCAATTTCTCATTATTTTTTAGTTATTTACATGACCGGCTCCAGAGAATATACACTTTAATCGTCATTTAAAGGTTCAAATATTACCCCTCAATTAAAAACGAGAAAATCAATTAAAAATGAGAAAATCTTACAACTATTTTTTGTGTCTCATTAAAAACTTTGTGTTTGGATAATTGATTGGTTTAACCTTAAACAGTATAAAAGTTTCTATTGTTACAGAATAAAACTCTCACACGTTATAATATTTTAAACCAATTAGCTTCCTGTTGATCTTTTATCAATTTTTCAACACTTTATTAGAAATGAAAGTTGTCAAATTGGCTCCTTTCTAGACCCTTCTTTTTTTACTTTTTTATTAGAATTTTCTTCGTCCGTCTTTGATTCTGAATGGAATTGTGGTTTGTCTTACTGTCTCTCATCAAAAAAGTAAATTTGTCGCTCATAGAATTATCAAAAATTGACGAGTTACCTGACTTCCTTATTTTGTTACAGCAAAATCATAACAATTTACAGCAAAACGTTAAAAAAAGAATAAATTTTAGCAATTTATGCAATGTGCTTCAAAACGTAATGAAAATTATATAATTAAAACCAAGACATTATATCATATGAGAATTTTATACCGTAGCAGTTATAACATATATAAGAGCTTCACATTGAAACAGTCAGAACTTATAAGTTCTAACGACGTTGCCAAACAAAAATAGAGTTAACAAAATGTTGAGGGGGCAAACAAAAGTTCAGACAAAAAAGTGTGGTTGAGATGATGCAACGGTAATCATGTTGACATATATTCCAATACGTCAGAATCATCGAGTGCAATCATTTTTAATAACTCAGTGACGAATTAACTCTCACCTGCAACTAAACACACTAATAAACTACAGCTTTACAGAAGATAAACACCAACGCCTCAGCTTCTTAGCATGAAGCACACTAGTTACAGCTCCAGCCCAATTGTACCGGGCTATACACATTAAAAAAAAAAAAAAATAGAGTGGACCTTTAGAATCGTTTTGGCAATGACTAGCTGTTAAAATCTGGACAGATTCAGAAAGTTGCCATAGCAAACTCTTCTTGCCGGTGTATTATACGTCGAATCGAAAAGGTACCGTGAGCAACAATTACTTCCTTGGATCCCCGTGGAATCTGTCAATGAGCTTTTGCAAGGGTGCGGATAGATACCCCGTGTAACAATTTGACAAAACCAAGGAAGCTCAGTTTTCCATCGGTGTGCCTGATCCAATCGCGAAGAACAGCATGAACCGGTACAGATGGGCCGACACCGAGTTCCTGCAACAGCATTTACATAAACAATGCATTTGTCAGAGTCTCTTCAAATTGGTTCCTAGTTTCTTCTTAAATGTTCCTTTAAATACTAACTGGTATTGAAAAGTAATTGTTGCAGAAAAGCAATGTCAATTGTCAAACATAAGAAAGGCAAACCAGAGGTGAAAGTTTGAGTAATGAAACACAAAATAACCAAAGAGAAGGGGCTATTTCAAATTATTGGCTTCTATACCACACACATACCGAAGCAAGCTCCTCGATGACAATAGCCCTGTTTCCTTCTTTTTCAAATAGTTCATATGCACACCGAGCATGTTGCTCCCACCGATCAAGAGCTTCAAGCTGATGGACGCTTACTGTAGCCGCACAGAACTCCTCAAAATCCATCCTTCTGTATTGCAATGCATTGAACTGCCATAGAAGAAAGCTAATTAATGCCCAGACAAGATTAAATTCATATGAAATGTAACAAATTGCCACACTAATGTACATAGAGTAAATATATTCATAGTACACCCACCGATGTTACAATATCAAGGACGTGTGAATCCTTCATTGCATCAGTTGCATTTTTCATCAAGGCCTGAGACGTTCAAAAAGTTTAGATGCCTGGCAAACCCAAAGTCGAGCTACAAATAAGAAAGACACCATGGAAGAAACCAACCACTTTAATATTTTCAAGGCTTATTGTGCCACTTTTGCTTGGTTCCAATAGGGAAAACTGCTCCTTCATATAATAAAGCTCATCTACAGTCAATGTTTTAGACAAAACCTGCCACAACAAGAAATTGTTAAAGTCGCTGAGGAAAAAAGCCACAAACTTATTGTAAACAACTTAGAATATATAAAGGCAGCTGGTTTAAATGTACCCTTAAAGCAGCCTTCCGGAGCGATGATGAGCACATGTAAGTCCTCATGAGTTTAAATATTAATATATCCAAAGGGACTTTGACATCATTGTTATTTTTCAGCCAAGGATGACCTGCAATAGATATTTGTAAATATAACTAACTAAAACCAAAACCAACCACCAAACTACAACAGACAAGGAACGTACATAGGGCTTGAGCAGCACTCATTCTTTTTCGTGGGTCCTTAATCAATAGGTGCTTGACAAAGTCTTTCGCCTCGGTAGATAGTGAGGGCCAAGGTGGTTCATCAAAACTTGGATCAGCTTTGAGAACAGTACGAAATATTCCAGATTCAGTTCGGGCCCAAAATGGCCTGCTGCCACACAAGAGAATATATGCAATTACACCTATACTCCAAACATCAGCTTCGGTGCTATAGGCCCGATGTAAAACTTCAGGAGCTACATAATAAGCACTGCCAACAATGTCGTTAAGTTTTTCATCTGTAAAGCAATTGAATCATGTTAAACCACAAACCATCAGAGACATTAAACTAGCGCGGAACTTTGAACTATACTAATAATGTGTCAAGGAAGTGTTCACAAACCTGGTTTCACAAAATCTGACAAGCCAAAGTCTATAGCCTTCAATTCTGAATTTTCATCCTTTGACGTAAATAGAAAATTCTGAAGCAGCAATCAACTACACTTAGAAAGCAATACGTAAATGAAATCATACTAAAGTTGCTAATGTACTAGAGGAAAAAAAAGTACAGTTGATGCATCCCCAACCCTCAGAGCAACTTTAAACCAATCTTGGGTTCAACAATGGAAACAAAGAAATTTTGAAGTGAGAACATATCACACCTCAGGTTTAAGATCTCGATGGACCACACCCTGAAGGTGACAAAATGCGACAACGTTTAATATTTGTGTCAAAACTTTCCTAGCATCATCCTCTGTATATTTTCCTCCCCTGCATGAAGTTGGCCGACAGTTATTTTTCCCGGTGAAAATCCATTTTCTTAGAGAAATGAAAACGTAACAGGTCTAAATACCCAGCATTTAAATGAAGCAAGCAATATATGTGATTGGAAAAAAAAAAAAAAAAGGTACCTTGAGAGGATCCTATCTAAGAGCTCCCCACCTTCACATAACCTGAACGACATGAAAATCCGGCATTTCCAATAAGGTTATGGTTAACTATCAACAGAAACAAGAAATCCAAATAAAAAGCCGCAATACGATCTTACTCCATTACTATGTAGACATTATCCTGATCTTCATATGCATCATAAAAGTTTATTACATTACGATGACTTGTCAAAGCTCTCAATATCTTTACTTCCCTCCTAACGTCCTCGATAGCAATGGCAGTAGTCATCTGGCAGCAAAAATCCATAAATAAGCCACCACCAATATATCAAAATTCACAATTTAAACAGCCTTTTTAACCCAACATTTCTTCAAAGTCTGTCAAATATGCAGTACATATGTATATATAAGCCGTATATATGTATAAACGTTTCAAACTCGCATCATAAAATTTTCAGCCATGATCATTCTCAAAAATCAAATTCAAACCAATAAGAACAAGCATGAACAAACTAAATAAAGATTTCATCAAAACTATCTTGAAAAGCATCTCGTTTCCGAAGCAAAACTGTCATTCTTGCTTCGGATCTAGCCCAGAAACACGAAAAGACCAACCAGAAACTTCAAATTTTCATAAAAATCGCAGAGAATTTGAGCTGAGAATCTAAAAAACGAAGAATTTGAACTAAGAATTTATCGAACCTTCGCTTTCGGAATCACTTTAACCGCCAACTGCTGCCCTTTGAGATCGCCTTTCTTGGGCCTCGCAGCGCAAGTGTAGCCAAAATGTCCCCTCCCGACCTCCTCTCCCATCTCATACTTGCTCCCAAAATTCTTCGAGAATCCGAAGCTCTTGTCCAGCCCGGCCACCGCCCCCGCCTCGCTTTCGCTCCCTGCCGGTATCGCCGCCTCGTTCGGCTTCACCGACCCGTGGCGCCTAGCCAGCACCGCCTTCAGGTGCTTCGCCGGCGACGGCGGCGGGAACGGCCTCTTGAAAAACCGCTTCGGAGTCGAGATCGAGCCAGCATTCGCCGGAGACTTCTTCCCGAAGAGGTAGTGTGCTGGACTGGGGCTGTAGAACGGGAAGAACGGGGATTTCTTCCCGTTCTGCGACTCTCCCGATCGGTCCTCTCCATTGGCCAAAACGGCATTATCCGGGACAGGGATATCTCTGGCCGGGACAAGGTCGCCGCCGTTCACGGGTTGGGGATCGAATTCAGGAGCTGAAAGGACCGAGTTTTGGGAGTGTTTGGAAACGCAGAGACCCATTTTTCGATTGAAGAAGAAGAAGGAGAAGAGAAAACCTCCCCAAACAAAGAAAGTTTGGGGGTCTTAATTTGCCCAATCCCGCGTCAGAACATTGTTCCCAGATGGGATAATGGATTTATTCAATCCAAAATACCGGAGTTTGAATTGAAAATTCTAGACTATCTTTTTCTTTCAAAGGGATTTGAAATTGGGAATTTATGGGAAATGGAGAAGATGTAGATATATATATATAGAGAGAGAGAGAGAGAGAGAGAGAGAGAGAGAGATTGTGTTTGGTCTCCGCCAAACGAAAGCGTTCGAGAGTGACGGTGGTGGGCTTGATAGCAGAAACTCCAAAAAAGGGCAAATGATGAAAAGGAAACGACGACGCGTTCACTTTTTTGATCTTTTTGTTTATTGTTTTATTTTAATATTCCTTATAGAATGCCCGCGATCTCCTTCCATTGAAGCCTCGAATCGAAACCCACCAGCGGAACCCAAATAACTAGCGTGGTATTTAACAAAATTAATTTTAGTTAAAATTTTTAATTGTTGTAGTATAAAATTTTTATATATTAAAATGATAAAAAAAAAGTAAATAATAATATAAAACTTTGATATACTATAAGTTTTAATTTAAAGTTTTAATTCTAATCAAACTTCTTAAACATAGTTTCTAATTTAATTTTTGTCAAAATATGGGTCTATTTTTCACTTCTATCTTCACACGTTGATCATGCAGGGTTCTAAAATGAGATCATGGTGTGTCGAATCTCAGGTGTGCTCTAAACCGAGAAGAAGGAAAGGCATGCATGTTGTATCCATTGGTGGCGTTTAATATTTATAGGGTGTTTAGCTAGTGGTGGAAGTCATTGATGGGAACCGTTTTTATTGTAGCATGTAAGAGTTTTACACTGTAGTAATTTTTTTTTTTACTGTAGCATGTGAAAATTTTATACTATTTATAACTGAGTTTATGGTGTGAACCATCCTTAGCCAAATACTCTCTTAAATTGTATTTGTTTGGTGTAGTAACTTTCCGACTAAGTTAATTGAATATTTGCAATAGTGATCAGAAAAATGTCTTGGGGAGATTTGTATTGAATTGGAGATACGAGTAGATGGTGGGCCTAGGAGTGTTACAATCTGTGCATGTGGAGCATTCCACGTGGCGTTCATGTGGGTGAGTTGCTGTAGTTAATCTAATTTGGGTCACTTGGCATGATAAGGATTTATAAAAGGGGTAGAGTCGGAGTTTACTTTACTTTCATCTGACAAATAGAAAATCTTTTTTTGTTTTTATATCTTTTATTTATCCAGTACTCTTTTTATCCACCAAAATTCTTTTTACAAATTTTATCATTAATTTTGGGCCTTTTAAATTTGTTTGATATACCTACCAAAATTCAAATGTAATTTTTGTCGTCATCATACTTTAAAAATACTTTAAACAAAATTATTGTGCGGGACGCCCTTGGCAAAAAATAAATAAATAAATAAAGGCATTTTTTCTTGTTAGATGAGGAAAGTGAAAAATAAAAAAAAAAGAGTTCTTATTTTAATTTTATTTTTTATTTCTATATTTTATTTTTTGCAGATTGTGAAACAAGTATCAAAATTAGTGGTTGATCCTAAAATATATAAAAATTTGAAGAAACAATTTTGAGCACTCTAAAATATGTAATTTACATTTACCATAAACTTAAAATGCATGACATAAGATGATAAATGTTCTAATATTTATAGCTCACTCAGTGTCTTGCATTAGTTAACTAAAGACTCATTCAATCCCATAAAAATGGTATTAGAAATACGAATTTTTGGGAATAGATGTAAATTTTTTCAAGCCTTACGAATGTGATTATTTCATGAAAGTAAGTCAAAAGAAAAAAAGTACGAATGTTTCATTTTTCTGTTTAATCGTATATTCTCTTGCAAAATTAGGCCTTACACAACATAAAAAATAAGAAAATGTCACTTTTTATATCCTATTAGTATTAATTCTCAAAACTTAACTTAATTAGAATGAACGCCAAACTTACTTATTTCTCCTTAACAAGTTCACATGTTATAAGTTAACCTTTTATAGAAAAAGTCTCGATATTTTTTTGAGATAAAAGTCAATCTCAAGATCTAAGATGACCTAAAAGACACTTGAACATAATTCAACTTTGTAAACCTATGTAGGTATTGAGCATTCCGTTATATGTAAGAATAGGATTTTTTGCAATCTTTGATCAATAATAATTATGTTAAAAAATTACTTACATAAACAAGATTTTTATTCCTAAGTTTAATAAATATTAAAAATATAATTGGATTATTTCTCATCATACCTTTTAATATATAGGTAAAGACTAAATGAAATTAATCACTCATTCCTTTTTGTTTTCCTCTCAGTTTTAAAGCTTACCTTTCTCATGCCATTGGTTAGAGTCCCAAGTATATGATTATATTTTGTAGTGATTTTTTTAAGGATGTTATATTTTTGAAGAAAAGAACCTTATTTATCTCGACTAGAGTTGTATTGTCATAAAAATCAACTAAAATTTGAAGTATATCCCATTTTTTCTAAATAAGATCTCTAGTTTAGCACGATGTTTATTACCCAAAAAAAACCACGGAGAGCAATAGTATTTTCACACCCATCGTCAAGTGTTTGAAAAAAAATCTACTAAGATCACAAATGAACAGCAAGAGAACTTGGCTTATACTTTCGTCTATTAGTATACAAGAAGTTTAAGTTACAACGACTCAAGCCATTTATGAGAGTCCCATTGAATAACATAATTGTAGCTTTACTGCAGATGAAAAAATTTATATATAGATGATACAAAAAAAATAGGTTATTTTCTTACTAGCATGCGACCAGGATAGATGGTATGTTTTGTGTCAAGTTGGTGTGGACAATTTGACAAACCAAAAAAAAAGGCATGCGACCAGGATAGATGGTATGTTTCGTGTCAAGTTGATGTGGACAATTTGACAAATAAAAAAAAATGCGGGCAAAGGGGGCTGAAACGCGTCGAAGGTAGAAACAAGGCCGTCTTATTCGCACGTGCCTTACCGACCAATGGACAAATATTTTTTCCCCTCTTTATGTTTTCTAACGAAAAATATATTGAAGGATAAAAAATGTTAATTTTATATCGAATGACGAAATATATGCCTATGGACAGACCATGCTTAAGTATAACACAGTAAATCCGTCTTTTCAAAAAGAAAAAAAATCACAGTAAATCCGTAAAAAATACAAATTATAATATGTTAACAAACAAACAAGAATATTAGTTAATATTGCACATATAAATAAAAGGTTTGAGAACTAAGTTAAAACTTAAGAAGGTGTTTGGTTAAAAGTAGTTTACACCATAAATTCAGTTATAAATAATGTAAAGTTTTCACATGTTACAGAAAAAAATACTACAGTGTAAAACTCTCACGTGTTACAGTAAAAACAATTCTTACCAATAGTTCACATCACTAACTAAACACCCTATAAATATTGTAATTAATGAGAGCTTTAAACAATAATATATTTTATTTTTGTATTATAATATATGAGAATTTTATACTATAATAGTTTGAACTTGATTTCTATATGCTCTCAAATTTTTTTGAGTTATTTGTTAACAAAAACCATTGCGCTATTCCCTCGTACTTATGTGGCAATTTGGAAAACAATATGAAAACTAAGTTAAAACTTAAGAAGGTGTTTGGCTAAGAGTGGTTTACACTATAAACTTAGTCATAAAAAGTGTAAAGCTCTCACATGTTACAGTAAAAAAAAAAAGTTACTACAATATAATACTTTCATATGTTACAATAAAAACGATTCCTATTAATGGTTCCCACTACTAGTCGAACACCTTATAAATATTATAATTTATAAAAGCTTTAAATAATAATTTATTTTATTTTTATATTATAATTTATGAAAATTTTACATTATAATAATTTAAACTTGATTTTTAGATGCTCTCAAAGTTTTTGAAGTTATTTGTTAACAAAAACCATTGTGGTACTCCCTCGTACTTATGAGGCAATTTGGAAAACGACTGCTGTTTTCCCCCCCTTTTTTTTTATGTCTTTGTCGGTTCTCCTTTGTCCATTATTGTGATTCGTGGCAGTTAATCCTTTACCATTTACTGCATATGTATTTTTCCCAATACTAATTTAAACTAATAATTTAGTGCTTCACAGGAGTATCGGTTTTTTTTCCCTTCTTGTTTATAATGATA
>CAMOHE010046375.1:1013-35430 GCA_946598075.1 Artocarpus hirsutus | reverse complement strand
TTGGAAGGAGTTATTTCGGTTACAAGGGACCCCGTTTTGTTTTTCGTCATCATATCATCCGCAAACAGATGGACAAACAGAGGTAACCAATCGTACTCTTGAAATGTACTTGCAATGTTTTATAGGAGAAAACCCCAAGCATTGGACTTGTTGGTTACCATGGGTGAAATTTTGTTACAACACTAGTTGGCATTCGGCTACGGGCTTCACACCATTTGAAGTGGTATATGGATGACCTCCTCCAGTTTTAACATTCTATGAGCTTGGATCAACTAAAGAAGCAAGTGTGGATTTGGAGTTGCGACAAAGAGATCAGATTATTTCCCAACTATACCGACACCTTTCCAAGACTAAGGAGAGAATGACAGCTACATATGATAAAGGAAGGAAGGATCAAAAATTTGAAGTTGGCTATTGGTTGTATTTCAAATTACAACCATACCAACGGCTTTCTTTAACTGGCGATTGGAAGCACAAGTTATCGTGAGGATACTATGGTCCTTACAAGATCCTTGAGCGCATTGGACCAGTCACCTACAAGTTGCTTTTACCAGTAGGAAGTAAAGTACATCCTGTTGTACATGTCTCATTACTCAAGAAGCAGCTCAAAGGTGGCACAAGTTTGAAAAAATCCCTACCAGAGATAGTTGACGAAGAAGATGATGTTCTCTGATGCCTTGCGGACAAGACCGTTTTCAAAAGGGGAGGAATGTTACGTGCCCAGTCTATGCTTTTGTTTAGGAATTATTGTTAGTTGATTATTTAATTTATAGCTTAGTTTTATTTTTTAGCATCTGTTTTCCTATTTTGTAGTGTTGACCGTTTCAAGTAGTTATTATTCTGTTCCGCATGTTTTCCATCTTTTTAGGAAGTGTGCAACTGATTGTGCACGTAGTGGTTGTTTCCATTGTATTTAAAAAAAAAAAAAGGAAGATTAATGAAAAGGGCACCATTGATTTTCCCATCAATCCAATTGCGGTAAAGGGCAATATTATCTATCTCTTTGAGAGCTTCTTCACCATAGAACCATACCTCATCGTCGGAAAGGCGGGGCAAGAGCTCGCTGATTTCAGGCACATAACATGTTGACCTATCAGTTGTGTGAATTGTGAAAATGTCAAGAGTAGGTGATTTAGTGGAAAAATTTAAAGAATGAGATGTCATATGATTGGAACAAGCAGAATCAGTGGAACAAATGGAGTTACTTGATGTACCAAAAATTGTGGAAGCAGAATGGTGTGCAGCTTGGGACAAAACTTGATTCAAAATAGTCTCCAAATTTGTAGTATAAATAGATGAATTTGTAGAAGTTAACTAGATATAAAGGCCCTAGTATTTGCAGATGCAACCGTGGCAGGTTGCTTTTTAGCATGTTTGTAGCATTATCAATTTTATGATGGATTGCAGTATTTACGAAACAATTCCCTGGGATTATTGAAAATTTTCATCCAATTCAAAGGGTTAGATGTAATGAGGTAGTTTCGGTACGGATTGTCGTCTCAGATGGATTGTTTGCAGATTATTGAGCTCGCGATGTGTTTTTTCGTCTCTTCGTATAAGATTGGACTTTAGAGAGTATCATCTGGAGTGAGAAGAGGCTTATGATGAAGATCAAACATTTTCAAAATCATCATTCAAAGACATGAGTATGAATTCGAATCTCGACTTATCGTGATATATTCATTAGACAAAGCAGCATCTCTTTCTCAAACCCCTTGGGGTTCAGATAAGACAAGTTGGTCCCAAAGGAAACTCATCTGGGAGTCACTCCTTGACAAAGAAACCCCAAATACCATTCTAATATTATTTTATATAATCACTACAAGTAGGGTTTAATAATGTAATTGAGTACATAAAAATTAAATGTGAAACATAATAAGTGCATACAAACTTAAAAGCATTTTTTCGAAAGGAGTTTCTGGCTAGCAGGTTGGAAAGTATTGTGTAATTTGGATCCAAGCAATATGTTTGCTTAGAGGTAATTGTTAATGTGTCATATGTATATTTCTTGATCTTTTCTTGCTATTAATTCGTAAATTAGATATTATAGGTTTATTAAGAAATGCTAGGATCATCCTTTTGGGTACTCTGTTTCTCATTTGTTAGTTCTTCTCTTGCCACATGTCATCTGACTTGTCAATAAAAATAAAGCATAATTATAACCCATCATTTTATCTTTTTATTACAATTATGCCATTCCATTCTTGTATTTGTGAAAAGAAAAGAATTTTGTATGTTTTACAATCTATTACATAATATAAAAGTACTATCTAAAAAATAATAGAAAAAAAGGATATGTATATAATATATATATATATATATATGTGTGTGTGTGTGTTTGTGTGTATGACGCTTATCTCGTATTCATTGTAAAAAAGTGTAGCATATATACATGTATGTATGTATATATGTGTCCAATCAGATGGTGGGTAAGGATTGGCTGTTGAAGTCCATGGTTAGGATAAGATCTGATTAAAATGCTTGGTTTCACGTGATTCAACCTTGCGTGTGAAGTTGTAAAAGTCGAGGAGTTGGCTGTGGAAGTCTTATGAATATGGAAGGGTAATTTGGTAATTTTATACCGAACAAATTAAAAAAATTGTGAAATATATCTGTCAAGTTCTGACATCTCCATGAGAATTCCCTTTATGGAGCTGTGAAATATGGCTTGATCCCTTTTAGCAATTTTTTTCGTCTTCGGTTCTCCATTTTTAACCCCGCTTAATCCTTTCTTTCACGTTAAAAGTGTTTGGTGGTCTTTTTCATAGAGCTTTGGTGAAGCCATGTTCTTTCACTATTTTTTTTCCACGCCAATTCAAGTCTTGCTACTTGAAAACCACACAACAAAGAATGCAAGTGCTAGACCACCTAGACAAGAAGCCCGATGTTGACAACATGAATAATAAAAATTAACCAAAATAGTTCTTAAAAGAATTGACGTCACAGTAAGAAATCAAAATTCCTCAATAAGAGATCATTTGGGGAAAACAAAATCTTCTGAAGGGGAGGTGGAATCATCCAAAACAAAATCATCGGAATTGATTAGCTATCGACATTTGCACGGCATTGAGGTGTAGTCTCGGTGATCAGTAAGCGGTTCCAACAGGAAAGGCAGGAAGCAAGGGCGTGGAGGCCGCCGAGATCATGGATGCTTTGGGGCAATGGCGGACTAGTGGTGGTTTCACACCCCGGAGTACGAGAGATGACGTGGTAAGTTAATTAAGAAGAAATTTAAATAAAAATATAAGTTTAAGAATTTAATTAATTAAGAAAAACGTGTAAATTTAAAATCCTTCTTGAACAAACATTTGTGATAATTTAACGAATAAGATAAAAATAAAATGAAATAAAATATTAAAAAGGGCAAGGAAGGTACGTGCTAGGTCCCACCAGCTTACAATGTGTACACACACATAGTATTGACAATAAATTATTACAGTTATAGTCCAACATGAGATAGAATTTAAAAAATACATGCATTGAGTTATTATAGCTAATAACTTACTCAAAATCCTCTATTGCTCATGAGTCTGGGCAGTGGACTCTCCGTCGGTCCTAAGTTGGATTTCACCTAAAGAGGGAAAGGTTTGAAAATAAGTAAAAAGTGAGCGAAAGGCTCAATAGGACTATGTTTTACAAACAGATATTTAATTGAAATACAATTTTTACCTCTTAAAACAAATAACAGAAAACAGAGTTAAAGAAATAAAATCATATAAATATATCCTTTAAAAATAGTCCATCTAGAAAGTACTTTTATATTCTTTTCCGGACAAACCATATACATATCACCATCGAAGTGGCCCAGTTGGGTTTCGCGACCAATCCCCAAGGTCGCGCACTACATGACCTGATCTCTGATATGGCATCATGCCCTAATATATATATATATACACACACACACACATATCTTTCTATAATTATTAAAATCTCTTCTTACCAAATATAGTCATTTACATTCATTATGAGGTTTATTATGAAAACTACTTCAATCTTACTGCTTATTAAATCAGTTAATAAAAATCCATTTTCAATCAATTATTGAAAATATTTTTGTTAAAAGTTCTTTTTGAGGCCAAAATCCTTTGAAAATTAGGTTATTAAGAAAGGGGGGTAGAAGTCCTACCTTGATACTTGTGTCGGTCTCCCACATCGTAATCCTGGTCCGTCATACGTTAGTTCTGCGGAACTACGAACAACCTTAAATGCACAATAAATAAGTCTATCAGTATCTAACTTGAGATTTTCTATGTTACTAAACTATCTTATGGTGTCCTAGTGTGCCATTTAAGTGTGTAAAATGATATTGTATCGTTAAAATTAAAATCAGGGTTCGAAATGATGAAAACAGGTGAAAAATAACAAAATTTCACCATACCCGGTCGGCTTGCCGGTTGCCTTGGTTCGGTGGGCCGAACTGTGTAGTTCGGCTTGCCTGAAAACCAACTCTGGTCGGTCGAACTTTTTCAGGTTCAGCCTGCCGGTCGTATGAATCCGGCCTGCCGAACTCATGAATCCGGTCTGTCAAACTGGAAAATTTCAAAATTTTTCAAGCACGAGTCTCGGCCTCCCAGAGCCTAAATCCTCATTTTCAACATGTTTTCTCAAATCTCAGGCATACATGATGATCATAATAGATAGGAAAACATTATAGATTACTTTTTAACACATTGAAACAAGATTTATACAAAAAATTTGAATAAATCCAAAAATGAAGAAAATAAAGAAAAATAAAAAAAAATCTTTATTCAAATCCGTTTTTCTTCAAACTAAGCTTAGATTCTAGCTACTCTAAGTTTTTCTAACTTAGATTAAAAGTTTTCTAAGCTTAAACGAGCTTAAATTTTAAAATACAAAGAAAATTGAAAAAGTTTTAAAATTTTAAAAACTAACCTTGATTTGATCTTCAAATCGTGTTGTTGATTGTCCAAGCACGTTCCCGAGTTTCCAATTAACTAAAAACCAAAGCTTGTGCTTGATTTTTGAATCAAAATTTGAGAGGAGGAGAGAGAGTAAGAGAGACAGTGAGAGAGAGTGAGATGCGAGAGAGAGAGAGAGAATGTGAAAAAGAAAGAGGGAGAGAGCGAGCTTAAATAAACAAAGAAAGAGAAGCAAAGTCAATAAAAAAAACCATGTACCGCCCACGGTTTTGAAAAAAGATGTGGTTGGTACTTAAAAATTGTTTTGTTTCAAAAATTTAAAATAATAATTTAAAATAATTAAAAATAATTAAAAATCATTAAAATAATCAAAAGTAACATTAATTTAAGAATGCCACAAAATAGTCTAGTTAAGCTTAAAAACACATCATGGCACACTAAATTATTATTTTCTACACTAATATTACTTAATAAATTTCGAGCCGTTACAGGTGGTGTAGGGTAGGGAGGGAGGCGGACGCTCGGATAATGTGTCATAAGATTGACGATGGTTTCAATTGAGTTGAGATTTGTTTAAAAAAGGGTCAAGGTTGGGTGAGTTTAAGTTTTTTTTTTTTTTTTTTAGGGTACGTGCAAGTCCACAATATTTTGGTGGAGCAACTTTATTAATCACCGTGACTTGCAATCTTGCAATTTTAACGGTTAAGAAATAGTCACTAATAGTAAATAGTCATTAGAACCATATATTATGTACATACATACGGATAAATAAATTATATGTATTGGGTTAAAAAAAATGTTATATATTTTCCTATAATGTACAAGCGATCAAAGAAATTATTGGAAAACGATCTGATTAAAACAAAATGAACAGAAAAGAAAAGCAAAACCTTAATAAACGATACAAAAGCAGTGATAGAAAGGCATAAAAAGGTAAATTAACTTATAATCATGCTTTGTATTTATTGGAAAGTGAGATAGTACGTGGCAAAAGAAAAGCTAAGGGAGTGATAAAGGGAATGACTCTAGCATTTCTTTTGGTTTATTTAACTTGATGAGTAGTTATGATGGATCTGTAATGATGACATATACATGTATTTTGGGTGGAGGATACACAATTATAGCAAGAAACTGTTTTGGTTTTATAGTACATCTACATGACATAAGGACGAAACTCTTTGCAGAAGAAAACATGGAAAAATCTCATTAATATGTTCTTAATTTGAAGAGTAAAAATATGAAAATTGAAGTTATGAATACGGTCTTCAAGGTAGAAAAAAGTTGAAAATTAAAATTTTAATTCTATTCATTCAAAAAGTAAAAATTCTTCAAAAACTTAATGTTTTAATAATTATTTTTTTATTGTTTTTGGTTAAATAATGTTAGTCACATTTAATTGAGAAGCATAGAAAACAAAATACAAAACTTGGCTTTTGTGGGAAAAAAAGAAGAAAATTTTTCTGATATTTTTGGACATTTTATGGAAATTTTAAAAAATATCTTTGATATTAATAGGTATTCCCTGCCATCGTGGATTGTAGACATTTTGCAAGGGAAAGATATCTTTTTCTCCGTTATTCATGTTAAGACTTCAAAATATGAGCAATGTCAGGGTAATGTTGACAATATCATAGACAGTTTCATCATAGGTTCTGTAATCTACGTAATACTCGTGATTATTACTGTCCGAATCATTAAGGTGGGCTTCAAGCTTTAGGTTTGTCTGAGAATCTTCTTCAATTAGGACATTGATATCTCCTATAGGCGGCTATGGCCCAACTCCAAAGTCTTACGTCTGTCAAAAACCTTCTCATCGCATGAGGCCCACAATTGTAATTGGAACCGTTGAAGACAATCATGATAGATTTGACTACTGTCAAAACGAGTTTGAGCCATTGGAGGAACTTACGAAGAGATGCGGCCAAAAAAAGGGTTCGGATTGGTCGACGATCAAAGTCGACTCTGATCAGCGAAGAAGGAAAAAAAAAAAAAGAAAAAAAAAAACCATTTTGCTGAATGAGCTACTGAGTTGACTAATTGGCCAACTAGTCTTGCCGCTGGGCTTGCTGGACTGGGTTGCACCTTTATAAGAAGGAAATACAAGAGAAGCAAACCCTACCTCAATGAATAAACGCTTTTGCACACATACTGAAACACAAGTATAATCATCAAAACATATGACAAGTCGGAAAAGAAGAAACCGTCAAAAAGAAATTAAAGTGGAAAAGGATGCAGACCACCAGAATGGAAGAAACCACTGGAAAAGCAAGTATGGACGAAACTCTAGTGAAAAAAAAAAAAAAAAAAAAACAACGGAAGATGGGGAAGATCACCAGGAAATAAATTCGTGGAAAAAGGGCATTATTAGAGAGACCACTTTCGTGGCTCTGATACCACGAAAACATAGGACAAAATAGAGAATTGAGAATAATTCTATTGTCTAATATTTATTGTTTTGTGTAAAATACAAAATCAAATAGGAAAACTAAACTAATGAGAAATCTACAATCAATCTCGTAATTAATGGATGGCGATCCTCCGTAATCAAGGATATGAATCCTCTATAAGTATAGGCAAGAACTAGGATGAAATAATTTATTTGAGTACGTAACTTTGATTCTTGAAGGTGGCCACATGCCGGCCAAAATATTTACATTTTTAATAACTTTGAAAATGGCAGGAACTCTCAGAGCATCAAAGGAGATGCAAATGCACAGGCAAAGAATAGCCAGCGGAAGGTACTAAAAAAGGCCTTCGTATTGTTTTGTATTATTGTAATTAGTAGATTTATGAGATTTCACTGGACGTCCATCATGGTGGTTTTTGATTCCACCTTGTACTTTATATATATAAAGACCTTTGTTGCATTCTTCTCCAATACGCCAGTCGGGGGGGAGTGATAAGTTATCCATTATTAAGATATATATTCCTTTCGACTTGGCAAAAGTTTGCTTGGTGTGTATAAGTTTGTTTCCATTATTTAAATCGGCAAAAAAAAAAAAAAAAAGTTGTAGTTTATGCAGTTATCTATTGGAACATATATGTACCCTTCAATATGCTTCTATTTTTATCCCCACATTCCCTACTATTTATTTGGGAAATTTTTATTCCATAAAGCTTATTTCTCTTTTCTTTAGTCTTGCTGTTGATTGTTTGACTTGCCTTGTGGTTTTCAACTTTTATGAACATATATGATTCAATCAACAAGAAGCAATGATCTTTTTTTTATTTTTTGTTTTTATATTTGAAGAGAAGAACAGTCATTGATCTAATATTACCTTAATTATCAGATTCTTCATGTGGGCAAATACAATTTTTTTTAGGTACCATACAATTGACAAGTGCCCACGGCCCTGAACCTTTTTACAACCTATGTATGAACTGGTTTGAGCAGTTTCTGATTCAATATTGCAGATTTTTTTCATTACATTGATGATCACAACATTTTAGCAAAACGGTAAGTGTACATAGAAAAGGTTTCCGATACATATACATAACTCAATTACTCCGTCACCATACGTTGGTCTGAAGGAGGTATGACCTAAGTTTTGTTAACAAGAAGATAATATGTCAACCCAAATCAACTGTATACATAAAAATGAATGTTTTTGTGAAATTAATCCAGGTATAGTGTGTTTCCTTCCGGAGGCCAATTGTTAATTGTGGTTGGCAAGGGAGATTCATGGGCAATTCGAACGGTCACTTTTTTTTTCTTCTTTTATACAGTACAGGATTTGGACCTAAGATCTTCCCTTTAAGCCTGCATGCATATTGATGAGCCCTAAGGAGTGAGTAGCATTCTTTTTTTTTTTTTGGGGCATTGGAAGTTTATCCTAGTCATCATTTATCTTAATGTTATAACATTTACAATACAATTTTTATTAGTATTGCAACACTGAATATTCTTATCCGTCTGCTGATTTGGAAATGAAGTAACATAACTTTCTGGCGCACGCTTAAATTATAAAATTACGTATTGGAAGTGGAATAATTTGATTTGTATTTAGTTGTCAGAAAAATGGACTAGATTGAAAGAGAACTTGTTAATGGAGAACATTTGCTTCTTACTTGTGTGATTTCGTCTTTGGTTCAAGAACAACATGCACGAGATCCCTTTGGTGGAGCCTCCGAAATGGCTCCTAATATACATTCCAGTTGACTGCTTCTTGGAGTCTATGATATAATTTTCCAGCTTTAATTTCTAAGTAGGCTCAGTCTCTCTTTTTTTTTAAAAAAAAAAAATTGGCATATGGCAAAATATAGCTTAAGATAAGATAAAACTCATCTTATGCATGCATGTCACACGTCTTGTATGGCATGAAAAACATTAACAATCTCTCCACATTTCCGCGATATATTCGTAAATAAATTTCTTCCCTAAATATTTCTGAATAAAGATTCTTTTCAAACTGTATATATCCATAATGTATCAGTATTCTTTTCTTTTACTATTTTATCCGAATATTTGAATATTTGGATATATGTCACTAAGGAAATTTGAGAGGGAAAAAATTTAAAACTTGCGTCTCATTTTTATTTTTTTTTAATCATCGATCAATAACTATTTCAAAATTATTGGATTATTATGTGAATGAGTGTGAATTGATATTCACGTACGTAAAAAAAGTAAGAAAAGAAAATAGTTCGTGGAGGAAAAAAAGTTTAAAATTCGTATGTCTTATTAGTGTTAAGAACAATGGGTCAGTTTGATAGATACCACCACTGTGGTAATATTTTTGATTCATTTACTTTTGTGAAGAAAATTCTAAACGTACTTTTAGGAAATAGAATGACAATTTAACCTTGAGTCCTTTGTTGGGAAATTTTGGAAAATTTTAAGTTTCCTATTATGTTGTAGGCAATATATTAAATATAACAGTTATATTATGGCTATTTAATTATAATAGACTATTTTTTTAGTGATCTAATTATGGACAATCTATAGACTACTAATCATGTATGTGTTTAATAAGTGGATACTTAATATTGATCCAACTAGATTTAATTGGATCATAGTAGAAAAGTATATAAAGGCATTATAGGTTACGGTTTCTAAGACATTAAATCATTCTACAGCTTTCTCCTATCTCCATCTAGAAGAGAAAGAACTCATTGAAGAACTGAGGTGATTTGATTAACTCTTTATTAAAGAGCTATAGATTTCGTGTATGTAGATTATGCTCTCATTGAATATAAGTAGCATCTCCAACATACTGACATATATAACCTTCAATCATCGAAACTCCTGCATTTAGTATATCAAAAGATTTAAGCTACAAAGATGGAGTCATGAATTCACTTTAAGATTAAGATTATACATAGATGATTATGAAAGTTAATTGATTTAAATTAAATGAAATTATTATTAACTAAATTACACTTTAAGTGTAATTTAGTGTGCGACATCACTAGGTTTACCAGACTAATGTGCCTATTATAAAGTCAACCATTTTGACAGTTAGATAAACCATCTCCCTAATTGGACATAGATCTTTATTACAATCTTGTAATGTATAAAATGCCTGGCTAAATACATAGAATACGGACTATAATATTTATACTATTTATCTCGTAATTGTATCTACACAACATATAAACTCCATATATCCTATGGCCTAGATTTGGATATAATAGTCACAGGTCATATGTTCACTTAAGAGCTTAATTATTATAAAAGCAATGTGAAGACCATTATTAATACATAAAATATTCGCATTATTATTTATTTATTCATTTAATCCCAAACGTCTTTAATTACAAATAAAATATTTGTTCCTTAAGGCACCGATCCTTTCATCTTATATGTTAGAGGAAATCCCAAGCCTCATGAAGTAACACCCAAAAATTTGGTTTATTTTTAAGATTCATAATTAAACTAGAGTATAAAAATTCATGAAAACTAGGATGAAATTTTAATTTTTAAATATTTTGGGGAAAACTACGAAGATTTTACTCATGTGTACCCATCCATCCCCTCACCCAAGTTTTAATGTTGATGGATTGCTTGAATTATTCCATCAATAGAGGGATCCAATTTGATGGATTTGGAGGGAGACTGCATCCCTCCACCTATTTTCATTTTTCTCCATCCCTCTCCCTCCAATCAACATTGTTGTAAATGCGGGATTTTTTTGGTTAAGTGCACATATATTCTTATGTTTTGCCAAAATAACATAAACATTCTATTGACCAAAACTAGTTACATTGAAGCCCCCTCGACCTACCTTTGTTAATATTTAATGTAAAATGATAAAAGTGCCCTTTTAATCTCAATCATCAATTCAAAAACACTGAATCACAACCATTAATTTGATCTAAAAAAGGTCTAAATTAGGGGAAAAATCCTAGCCATCAAGTGAGCCCCACCTTCATGATGAGCCCCACCTTCATGTCGTCCACCCCTAGCAATCTCACCATGTCACGCCCCGTACCCATGACACTCTCACCCAGTTACCTACCCCACCCCGTTTTGCCCCCTCCCCATTACGTCCCTTACCCTATCATACCCTTCCCCCTTTGCCATCGCCCCTCCCTCTCCATTGTCCCCCAACTCATAGCTCCCCTATATTAGAGAGAGAAAGAAAGTGAAAGTGTTTTTTTTTTTTTTTGGTTGGTTTTGTTTTACTATTTTTAAAATCTTATATCTCTTTCTTAACCTTTTTCTTTTCAATTTATACAATTTTGTTACAACTTTTAAATTTTTTATGAAAGATTGATCATTCAAATGATAATTAACTAATTTAGAAAGATCTAATTAGTCATTGATTACTAACATTTGATCTATAAAGACAAAAATCATATTTCAATTTCTTGAAAATTTGAAGGAACAAAGATGAAGAAAATTTTTTGGATTAATTTCACTTTTAGCCTCCAAACTATGCAACTTGTTGTATTTTGGCCAAACTTTAAAACGTGACACCCCTAAACTATAAACTTGTCCTATTTTGATCCCGAAACTTGAAAAGTGACAAATTACACCTTCGAATTATGCAACATGTCCCATTTCAACCCTTCTGTTGCTAAATATATTAAATATTGATAGGTTAAAATGAAAACTAAACTATAAACAAATCAAGGAAAAAACACAACTTGGGAATATGAGCGAATTTCACCGTGATGCAAAAATTAAAAAACATACATATATATATATATATATATTTATATATATATGACATATGATCATATGAAACCATCCGAGAAGTAAAATGAATGCATGAGAAACTAAATATATATAAGAACAAACCAAATCGACAGGTCATAATTAAATTTGACGACTGAATATATAATTAATGCAACAAATATATATCGCCTCTACTAGAAACGTGCATTGTGTTTATAACGGATCATTGATTGGTAAATAAAAATTTTTCTATAATACCCTTTATTAAATAATAAGTGAGAATCATGTGCCTCAATCTATCAAATATTTAATAGATTTAGTAATAGAACAATCAAGATGGGACAAATTACATACTTTGGGGTGTGATTTGTTACTTTTTTCAGTTTAAGGGTTAAATTGAAAAAGTTGTATAGTTCAAAAGTGCCATATGTTATGTTTTAAAGTTTAAGTGTTAAAATATGATAAGTTGTATAATTTAAGCATCAAAAGTGAAATTAACCTAAATTTTTGTATGAGAGTAAAAATTATAGTTAAAAGGATGTAGAACTCCATTAAATTCATTTTTTTGGTGCAAAATAGAGGTAAAAACTTCATTCCAAACGATATTATAAAGTAAAAACACGGGAATGATGGTGACTCTAAAATCAGTGTGGACGTGTTCAATCATATCTTACCGTGTACTGAATGCCTGGTGGTGTTAGCTTGGTAGACTCTATCAATGTTTAGTTTCTTGGTTAGGTTTTGTTTCCTTCAAGTGGATCAATGATCCAGCGATGTTTGTGTAGATGTGCTCATGCTTTCTGCAAGTGGGCTTGGCAGTCCTCAAGCTCAGGTCTTGTAAGTATCCAGGAGGTGGCCCATGTTCCGGCCTCCAATTTTTCTTTTAATTGAAAGGATTAATTTCAAAAATATCCCTGAATTTTATACCCTAATTCAATATACCCTTGAGGTTTCAAAAGCATTCATTTCACCCCAAGATATATAAAAGCTTCAACAAGCCTCCTTCTGTCCATAGCCACCTATTTTCCGACATAAATACTAGGTTGGCTTCAATTTATAGGTTGTTGGGATACATGTACTCACGACCACAATTAATACCCTTTCCTCGAAAACATTAAGGTGGTGTTTGGCTAAAGGTAGCATAAACCACAAACTCAGTTATAAACAGTGTAAAGTTCTCATATGCTATAATTAAAAGAAAAAAAATTGCTACAGTGTAAAACTTTCACATGCTACAGTAAAAATAGTTCCCACCAATAGTTCTCATTACTAGCCAAACACCCTACAAATAACCGGTCTTGCCCCTAATTTCTAAAATAATCGGTCTTGCCCCTATTTTGCAGATTGAGAAGCCATGCCCAGTTCATCCAATCAACATGGAGGCACAGTTATGATTACATGGGTGGTTTTGCAGAACATACTCAAGTTGTTGAATAAAGTGGCTCACGTTATAATTGCGAAAGATTGGTTTGGGACCCATAATCTGGTTGTTGAATGCAGTAAATTCCATAATTGATTTCGGGACTTTGGTGCTAAGAGAGTAGAGAAGTTATTTGAATGTGAGGATAAAAGATGAAACGACGTTTGTTAATTTTTGGTTCTATTGAAATTAGTGGTAGCTTCTTTTTTTTTTTTTTTTCCCTAAAGAATGCTTTATATTAAACTCTGTTTTAGTAATTGTTTTTCATTTTTGAAAATTTCAGAAAGATGTTAATGAAAGGTGAGGCCATCTAAGCTGAATTGATCCACAAATGCCAAGGGGCTCCATCAATATTGATGACGATGGTCATTTTTTTGGGTTATGTTTCTGTTAAAATATCAGAAACTAACCATAATGAGGGGTTGGAACCTCTACAGATTTCTTCACTCTTCCCATCAATAATGTCTTGAATCTCTTATTTATAAGGTCTTATTCTAATTTTCGCCTCACCTCAACGAACCCTTACTTGCCCAATTTTGTAATGTGTAGTTAATCCGATGAGAAGATTGAACAATAAAGCTGTTATGAATATAATATTATGATGGATGTCCATAATCCCCAAAGTCTTCAAGTCTCATAACCCCCAAGGCTTCACAAATTCCATAACCTCTATTTGTTACAATTTATTCATAATTATTTTCTCCATTTACAACACCATTAAGCCTATTGTAACCTATGGACATTTTTAGCCTATAAATAAAGGCTTTGAGAGGCATATAAAATAGAAGAAAAGAAATATATATCATTATCTCAATCTCTTATGTTCTTCTTTACTTCTATACTATATTATCTTGTTTTGTCCTTTTTATTTCACAACACGTTATCAGCACGAAGAAAGTGATAGTCATCGATAGTAAATACATTGTTCACAAGAGCATACAAACTTTGAAAAGCGGAGGCTCTTCTTCATAAAAAAGGTGAGTTGCTTTACTTTTCACTTAGCACAACAAAAGTAATAGGCCATTTTGCACGTGACCATAAAGATGACACAGTACATTGCATATTCCTGTGTGGTTGCATACCTAGTGCACATCCATACATAACCGTAAATGACATATCAAACCAATGCCCCCACAAGAATTTGATATATTATCACACAAACAAAATAAACATAAAAATTATCAAGTGCATAAATTTAATAAGTAATATAAAAAAATTATCGCTTATTTGTTAAATATATAAACATTTTAAATATATAAACTATTGCGATTCAACTACTGTAAATAGATGTTTATTATTATTCATTAAATAATGTATATACTATTTACTGATTGTTTATTGATATTTTTTTTATCTTCTAATTTGATTAATATTTTTGTTATAGTATTTACCATGGCAAATCTTACCAAGTTGGAATTTGTAGCCCTTGGTATTATGGGCAAGAGCTATCTAGTATGGATACTTGATGCTAAAATTTATTTGAATACTATGGGTTTTGGAGACACAATCAAAGAAGGAAATCAAGAATCATTACAAAACCGCGCCTAAGCAATGATTTTCCTTCGTCACCATCTTCATGAAGGATTAAAAACTGAATATCTTACTGTAAAAGGTCCACTTGACCTTTGAAAAATTTTGAAAGAAAGATATGACCACAAAAAACTGTTTTTCTTCCAAAAGCTCGTTATGATTGGATGCATTTGCGTTTGCAAGATTTTAAATCAGTAAGCGAGTATAACTCTGCAATATTTAAAATTAGTTCTCAATTAAAATTATACGGAGAAAATATTACTGATGAAGATATGCTAGAGAAAACATTCTCCACTTTTCATGCCTCGAATGTGCTCCTGCAGCAACAATATAGAGAAAAAGGTTTTAAAAAATACTCTAAACTGATTTCATGCCTTCTTATGGCTAAACAAAATAACGAGCTATTAATAAAAAATCATGAATCTCGTCCAATTAGTTTTGCCCCATTTTTTGAAGTGAATGCAACAGCATCTAACAATTTTGGGCATGGACGAGGTCGTGGTCGTGGTCGTAGTCGTAGTCGTGGTCGTTGCCGCGGTCGTGATCGAGGTTGGAATACCTATTACAATCGTGATAATAACAATTCTCATAACCAGAAGAGGGAGAATAACGGAGACAAAGGAAAAGATGTGCAACAAAAGGATTCAAAGAATTCAAAAAATATATGCTACCGGTACGGTATGAAAGGACATTGGTCACGTACTTGTCATACGTCGAAACATCTTGTTGAGCTTTATCAAGCATAGCTCAAAGAGAAGGGGAAAAATATAGAAGCAAATTTTGCCTACTTTGATGATCTTGACCAAAGTCCTATTGATATAACTCATTTAGATGTGGCAGAATTAATCATTTAATTGGTGATGGGACTGTCCAAAAATAACTAAAATCATTTCTAGGATTTTTATTTTTGGAGTGTTTTTATTTGGTTTGAGGTGTGTTTTGGTGTGTTGTTTTTTTTTTTTTTTTAACTATGGTTTCAATATCTAATATTTTACTTTGTTGGATTGTAATATTTCTTATAATGTATTTTTGTTTTATTTGAATGAAGAAAATATGGATATTCCCTAATCTTTAGTTGGACCAAGGATTAATGGTGAAGATGTGTGTCTCGCTGATAGTGCAACAACGCATACCATACTTAAAGATAAAAAATATTTTTTCCACTTGATAATAGGCAAAACTAATGTTAATACAATATCTGGTAGTACAAAAATTATTGAAGGCTCTGGAAGAGCTAATATATTATTACCCGGAGGAACAAGATTTCTTATAAATAATGCATTACTTTCTACTAAGTCTTAAAGAAATTTATTAAGTTTTAAAGATATTCGCCGAAGTAGATATCACATTGAGACAGTGAATGAGGCGAATGTTGAATACCTCTATATTACAGCTATAATTTTGGGAAAGAAATACATGTTAGAGAAATTACCTGCTCTTTCTTCCGGTTTGTACTACACGAATATTAGTCAAATTGAAGCAAATGCAATAGTGAACTAGAAGTTCATTGATCCAAATAATTTTATTATTTGGCATGACCGGTTAGGCCATCCCGGGTCAATAATGATGCGAAGAATCATTGAGAATTCAAATGGACATCCATTGAAGAACCAGAAGATTCTTCAATATAATGAATTCTCATGTGCTGCTTGTTCTTAAGGTAAATTAATCATTAGACCATCACTAGCTAAAGTTGGGATTGAATCCCCTACATTTCTAGAACGTATTCAAGGTGATATATGTGGGCTCATTCATCCACCTTATGGACCATTTAGATATTTTATGGTTTTAATAGATGCATCTACAAGATGGTCACATGTGTGTTTATTATCAACTCGCAACCTGGGGTTTGCGAGATTACTTGCTCAGATAATTCGATTACGTGCGTAATTTTCAGATCATGCAATTAAGTCAATGCGTCTTGACAATGCTAGTGAATTTAGATCCCAAGCTTTTTATGATTATTGTATGTCAATTGGGATAATAGTTGAAGAGCCTGTTGCCTATGCTCATACGCAGAATGGTCTAGCATAATCATTTATTAAATGCCTCCAATTAATAGTTTGACCTCTACTTATGAGAACCAAACTTTCTGTTTCTGTTTGGGGACATGCTATTTTGCATGCAGCAGCACTTGTGCGCATTAGGCCAACGTAATATCATAAGTTCTCTCCATTACAATTGGCTTATGGTCAGGAGCCAAATATTTCCCATCTAAGAATTTTTGGTTGGGCAGTTTATTTTCCTATTGCTCCACCACAACGCACTAAGATGAGATCTCGAAGAAGACTGGGAATATATGTTGGATATGAATCCCCTTCTATAATTAAATATCTTGAACTAATGACAGGAGATGTTTTTACGGCTCGATTCGCCGACTGTCATTTTGATGAAACAAACTTCCTAGCATTAGGGAAAGAGAATAAGCAGTTGGAAAAAGAAATTATATGGAAAGCATCGTCAATATGTGATTTTGATCCTCGTACACAACAATGTGAGCTAGAAGTTCAAAAGATAATTCACTTGCAAAATATAGCCAATCAATTGCCAGACGCATTTACTGACCTAAAAAGAATAACCAAATCTCATATACTAGCTGCAGATGCAGTTCGAGTTGATGTCCTAGTAGGATAAAATATTACTATAGCAAATGAGTCTAAAGCACGCTTGAAGCATTATAGACCAGTCGGTTCTAAAGACAAAAATCCTCGGAAGAGAAAAAGAGCAAATAATCAAGATGGTCAAATTAAGGAGGTAGGTATGTCTGAGGAGACCCTAGACATAACTAATCATAAGACCCCAGAAGAGGTGCAGGTACCTAAACATAGTGCAAATGAAGAGATTTCCATAAATTATGTCACTACGGGAAAAAGATGGAATCGAAAAGAAATAGTTATCGACAACATTTTTGCATACAATATAGAGTTCAATATTGTTAAAGAAAGCGAGGATCCTAAACCTAAATCTGTCGAAGAATGTCGACATAGAAATGATTGGCCAAAATGGAAAGAAGTAATCCAGACAGAATTGAACTCACTTGTAACACGTGAGGTTTTTGGACCTATAGTTCGAACACCTGAAGGTGTAAAACTAGTAGGATACAAATGGATATTTGTGTGAAAACAAAATGAAAAAAATAAAGTCGTCAGATATAAAGCACGACTTGTAGCACAAGGATTTTTGCAAAGACCTGGTATTGATTATGAAGAAACATATTCTCCTGTGGTGGATGCGATTACATTTCGATTTCTAATTAGTCTGGCAGTACATGAAAGACTGGATATGCGCCTAATAGATGTCGTTACAGCCTATCTATATGGTTCACTTGATAACGATATCTATATGAAAATCCCTAAAGGATTTAAGATGCCTGAAGCATGTAATTCAAATTCTCGAGAAAATTATTCAATTAAGTTACACAAATCATTATATGGATTAAAGCAGTCTAGATGCATATGGTATAATCACCTTAGTGAATATTTAATAAAAGAATGTTACAAAAATGATCCTATTTGTCCATATGTTTTTATAAGGAAATCTGAATCTGAGTTTGTTATAATTGCGGTATATGTTGATGACTTAAATATTATTGGAACTCCTGAAGAAGTTCTAAAGGTAATAGATTATTTGAAGAAAGAATTTGAGATGAAAGACCTTGGAAAAACAAAGTTTTGTCTTGGCTTGCAAATCGAGCATTTAGCAGATGGAATTTTTATTCATCAATTAAATTACATAGAAAAGGTCCTAAAACGATTTTACATGCATAAAGCATATCCCTTGAGTACCCCAATGATTGTTCGATCACTTGATGTGAAAAAGGACCCTTTTCGACCTCAAGAGGATAACGAAGAACTTTTTGGTCCTGAAGTGCCATATCTTAGTGCGATTGGCGCGCTAATATATCTTGCTAATAATACTCGACTGGATATAGCATTCTCTGTAAGTTTATTAGCAAGATATAGTTCTTCTCCAACTCGAAGGTATTGGAATGGAATTAAGCATATATTTCGATATCTCCAAGGAACAAGTGATATGGGCTTGTTTTATTCAAATAATATGGGATCACAACTAATTGGTTATGCAAATGCAGGTTATTTGTCTGATCTACACAAAGCTCGATCTCAAACAGTCCATTTATTTACATATGATGGTACAGCTATATCATGGTGTTCTACAAAACAAACCATAGCTGCTACTTCATCAAATCATGCAGAAATAATAGCAATTCATGAGGCAAGCCGAGAATATGTTTGGCTAAGATCAATTACCTAACATATCCAAGAAATATGTGGTCTCCCTTCGAAGAAAGAAGCTCCAACAACACTATATGAAGATAATGCTGCTTGCATAGCTTAGTTAAAAGGAGGATACATCAAAGGAGATAGAACAAAACATATTTCACCAAAATTCTTTTTCACCCATGATCTTGACAAAAATGGTGATATTGATGTTCAACAAATTCGTTCAACATATAATTTGGCGGATTTATTCACAAAGGCATTACCAATTGCAACATTTGAAAGATTGGTGCATAATATTGGAATGCGTCGGTTTAGAGATCTAAAGTGATGTTTCCATGAGGGGGAGGAAATACGCGTTGTACTCTTTTTCCCTTGATTTAGGTTTTGTCCCACTGGGTTTTCCTAACAAGGTTTTTAATGAGGTAGCTCTTTTGGCGTATTATATAAGAATAATGTACTCTTTTTCCTTCACTAGGATTTTTTTTTTCTAGTAAAGTTTTAATGAGGTATGTTCTTGATAATGGACATCCAAGGGGGAGTGTTACGAATATAATATTATGATGGATGTCCATAACCCTCAAAGTCTTCAAGTCTCATAACCCCTAAGACTTCACAAATTCCATAACCTCTATTTGTTACAATTTATTCATAATTATTTTCTCTATTTACAACACCATTAAGCCTATTGTAACCTATGGATATCTTTAGCCTATAAATAAAGGCTTTGAGAGGCATGAAAAATAGAAGAAAAGAAATAGATATCATTATCTTATTCTCTTGTGTTCTTCTTTACTTCTATGCTATATTGTTTTGTTTTGTCCTTTTTATTTCACAACACTTCTCACATTTTCTTTTTCTTTTTTCTTTGTTTTTCTTTTTTACCCCTCTTAATCTTATTATGTTTTTACTAATTTGCCCTTCATTAAGCTGTAAATTGAAGCCAACTCAACATTTTTGTCACTATAATAGACAGTCGTTGATGGAATGAGGATTGGTGAAGATTTAGGGCTGGTTTGTTTTGAAAATTCTTTAGACTCTTTCGACTCAAATTTAGATTTAAGTATTAAAAATTCTTTAAATACGTATTTGTTTCTTTCAAAATCTGAATCATTTAAGTGTCAAGAATTTAAGTTTTTAGAGTTTTGACTCCTCTTTAAATTTTTGATACTCAGATATTTCTAGTACGGTATAAATTAAAATTCTCTCTTTTATATTTGAGGAAAAAAATCATAACTTCTTCATCTGTTATCCAAATAAGGTGATTCTTTTTTCATTGTGTTCTTAGCGAAGAGAAGAATAAATTAAGATGCCTATTGCATATTTTTTTTAGGATCATTAACATTAAAATTTTATTAGATTTGTTGATAAATCAAAAACTATTTTCACTACCTCTCCAAACACAAATTTCAATTTTATTCCATATTTAAATTAAAACTTAAATATACATCCAAACGTCAATTCAGATAACAATTCAAATCACTAACTCAAATCTTAATTCAAATCACACCAACCCAAATCAAATTACTAATTCGAATTCATTTACCAAATAGACCCTTATATATCTTGAGGGGTGAATTAGGGGTACAAAGTTCAGAGAGTATTTTTGTTTGGGCAATCCTATTTAATTCATGGTGTTATAACCATGTGATGTTATAACCTTGTTATTAACAAAATAGTGGGATCTAGTCTAAAAGTACACTACATAATAAGATTAGATCTATAGTTTTATGAATAACAGGATTACAACTTTACGAGGAGGAAAAAGATTTTGAAAGATGGAGAGAATTAGCCCATCATTAGTTAGAAATAAAAATAAATGGACCAAAATGTAATAGTATTTAGTAAATAGCTCACTTAAAGTAAAACAAAGTTTATTTTTGAATATAATTATATAGAGAGAAACACGAAACAACAACGAGATAAAAAAATAAAAAATAAAAAAAATAAAAAAGAGAATGTATTTTTTATCTATGTTAAGAATTAAAACAGTGTTATTTATGGCATTTGAAAAGATTTTTTTTCCCACGCAGATCAGTCTAACTTATGCGCCCGTTTTATTCACTATTACTACAATACGACAACATAGACATCGACGGCAATCACGATATTTGTGTACAATCAGAACAAAAAGACCTCTTCCATCAGAAAAAATTAAAACAAATTTATTTTTTGTATACAGTAACATTGAAAAACATACAAAACAAAAAATATAAAAATAAAAGAAATTTATTATTTACTGATATTAAGAACTAAAAGGGTATTATTTGGTCCAATTTTTCATTTTTTTTTTTCCATGTAAATCGTCGGTCACTAGTGCTGGTCCGCGTAGATCAGTCGGACACATGCACCCGTCTTACTCACCATCATACAATACGACAACACAGACATCGACAGCATCACGATATTTGTGCATAATCAGATCAAAAAGATCCCTTCAATTATTGTTCCTTCTAAGCCGTCGTAACTAGACTTGAAACGATTCTTTTTTTAGTGGAAGTCAATAATTTTACTTTTGCTTTTGCTTTGGATTTGTTTTTTGCTCTGCCTCTTCTGGTCTTGGATCATCTACTGCTACTACAATGGCCGACGACGAAACCCCACTTCTAGACGACACCATCGACGGTGTCGTTGACTACGAAGGCCAACCTGTCCACCGATCCAAATCCGGCGGTTGGAGATCCGCCGGATTCATAATCGGTAAACGGAACATCCCCAACATTCAATTCAAGATTCAACTTATGCCCATCGATTATCCTTTGAGATTGAATTTCATAATGTCATTAATATAGGTGTGGAGGTTGCGGAGAGATTTGCGTATTATGGGATCGAATCGAACCTGATAAGCTATTTGACCGGGCCGCTCGGACAGTCAACCGCGGCTGCGGCGGCCAACGTCAATGCGTGGGCCGGAGTAGCGTCGTTGCTGCCACTCTTGGGGGCCTTCGTCGCCGATGCTTTTCTTGGCCGCTACCGCACCATCATTCTCGCCAACCTCCTCTACATTCTGGTAATTTTGTGAACATGGATTTGTGTCGCAAGTCGGAATCAAACTTTGTGATGCAACTGCTGCCAAGAAATAGGACCTCTTCCTTTTTCTTATATCTTTTTGTGATCTTTCTCGCTCTCTCTCCCTGCTCTTGCATAAGATGTTTCGTTCTATTTGTTGTAAATGATTATGATACTAAATTTAAGTGCCTAAGTATTTAAAATGCTAAGCATGCTATTAAAAATTGAAATGAAATACAGGGATTGGCTTTGTTGTCTCTATCTGCTATCCTGCCTTCTCTCGGTGCTTCTGATTGCCAAACCAACCAAATCGTGTCATGTTCTTCCCAAATCCAAGTAATACTATTTTTCATCTCTCTATATCTAGTAGCGATTGGACAGAGCGGACACAAGCCTTGTGTTCAGGCTTTCGGGGCCGATCAGTTTGATGCAAAAGATCCAGGGGAGTGCAAAGCCAGAAGCTCATTCTTCAATTGGTGGTATTTTGGTATATGCTTAGGTTCCATGGCGACTGTCACAATTTTGAGTTATGTGCAAGACAACATCAGTTGGGCTCTGGGGTTTGGAATCCCTTGTATCATGATGATTCTTGGTCTGGTTGTTTTCTTGTTTGGAACAAGAACTTATAGGTACGGCATCAGGCAGGATGAGAAAAACCCATTTCTGCGTATCGGGAGGGTGTATATTGCAGCATTTCAGAACCGGCACAGAAGCTCATCAACGATGGCCATTAAAGAGGAATCTCGTGGAATTCTGCCTCATGAAAGCTATGAACAATTCAAGTAAGTGATCAACTTTTCGGGTTAGAGAGATGAAAAAGCAACTTAAAGCTCTTTTTATAATTCAAAATTCAAGTAAGTGATCAACTTTTCGGATTAGAGAGATGAAAAAGCATCTTAAAGCTCTTTTTATGCTGTTCTTATAAATGATACAAAGCTGGGGAGAATTTGAATGAAGCAAGTAATTTTTTTTCCCAGTATCTAACACGAGTTTGTTGCGTATGTAAGTCTCCAACAACAATCTATTTGTACTAATTTGTTTTCTAATCATCATTTTACATTTGGGATAGCATAAGATCTTGTGAATTGAAAATTCTGACCATATAATTTATTTTATGTCAGATAGTCCATTTACCAGTAATTGTTCAAAGTTGCATGGCGACCCTTATGTTGAACTAACAGTAGAGCCACCATTAGCTTTATAATAGAATGTAATTCTTGTATAATTCACACCACCATACCCTAATTGCAAGATGGATGAATGAAATATTCATTTTACATGCTAAAATTATTTAGCTTAATCAAAGTCTCTCTCAAGTCGTTTAGATCACTCTAATCTCACAGGTTCCTCAACAAAGCCTTGCTTGCACCAGATGGTTTGAATCAAGATGTGACAGTTTGCAGCATGGATGAAGTTGAAGAAGCAAAGGCTGTACTTCGACTTGTTCCGATTTGGGGAACATGCTTGGTATATGGCATTGTGTATGCACAGTGCCCAACCTTCTTTACCAAGCAAGGAGCTACAATGGAGAGAACAATCATGCCAGGCTTTGACATACCACCTGCTTCACTCCAATCCATTGTTTCTCTAGCGATTCTTGTTTTTGTTCCAATTTATGACCGTGTTATTGTTCCCATTGCGAGAGTTTTCACTGGTAAACCATCTGGCATTACAATGCTACAGAGAATAGGGGCTGGGATGTTTTTATCAGTTCTCTCCATGGTATTTGCAGCTCTAGTTGAGATTAAGAGGCTGCAAACCGCTCAAGAATATGACCTTGTTGATAAGCCAGGCATGACTGTCCCGATGAGTGTGTGGTGGTTGGCGCCTCAGTACCTCTTGTCTGGAATATCCGATGTTTTCACGATGGTTGGTCTACAAGAATTCTTCTACGATCAGGTCCCAACAGAATTAAGGAGTGTAGGACTCTCCCTCTATCTCAGTATTTTTGGCGTGGGAAGTTTTCTAAGCAGCTTTCTGATCTCCATCATTGAGGAAGTAACTGGTGCAGATGGCCAAGATAGCTGGTTTTCAAATAATCTAAACCGGGCTCATCTTGATTACTACTATTGGTTACTTACCGGACTTAGTTCAATCGCATTGTTCTTGTACTTGTATTTCGCAAGGTCTTACATCTATAGTAAAAAGTGCTAGAATAGCACTAAATAATAATAATAATAACAATAATCTGTGGTGTAATTGTAGTCTTTAATTAGTGACGTGATGCTCCAAATCAAATTTGATTCCACAGATAATGGAATATGCAATTTATGGGTGTTTGGGACTAAAAAATGTTGAGTTCTAATTGTTGTATTTTGTTTAAAATGAGTTATTTGTCTAATGTCATCCACAGTTCAAGAATGCCACCAGAATGACCTTGAAAAGCGGATGATTTTTTTCATAAGTAGCAAACTATCAATCGGTTTGTCGTTGGTTTTACATTATGTAATTTAATTCAATAGGTGCTTAATGGGTGGGTGTCAGCAGTTTTTAATGTACCGAGTCTCGAGCGCAAGCTTCAGGAGAAATTAACAAAGAAATATGGGAATGTGTAAAACTAGGGAGAAAAGAAAATAGAGTGTTAATTCTATGCTTATTCCGAAGAGGCATGCGTATGCAAAATATGCATGAAGAATTGCATAAAATACGCCAACGTGTTTTCTTAATATCTCTCTCACTCTCTCTCTCTCTATATATATTTTCAATGTGTTTCTTGATATTAGGACAACAAAATCCAAAAAAATATTTTTTTCGCTAAAAATTAAAAAAAATACTTACTGTTGTTTCGTCCCTTTGACATTTTTGTTGAAAAATATATTTGGTATTTTTATTGTAGGAAACTTTTATCTTAGTACCCATACTATTTAAGCAGATAAATGCCTTGAATATATTTATCTATTTTGCAAAAGGGTTTAGATATTTTTTACATTTTCCTTATTTATTATGAGCAAGGTACCCCACATTAAAAACAAAAAGAGTAATAATACTTTTGCCGAATAGAAAAAGAGATTATTAATGTCTCTTTTATCATCCTTACTTTAATCTTTAATCTTTTCCATATATATATATATATATATATATATATAAAGTGAGAATGCCTTTCGGATTTTACTTTTTCACAGTTCGAAACGACGAAATGTTTTTAAAATGTTTCTTTTTACTTTTTGCCACATTTCACAAGTTTATTGGTTGCCTTCAATCAGGCAATTTGCTAAAAGAAACAGGCTCATATGGGTTTAGGGAATACGGAATTCTACCAGAGAAGGAACAAAAACCTGTGGCAGGACCCACGAGAGTAACCCACGCTCCAGATCGGGGGGCGTGCCATTACGCTCGCCTGCTATTGTTGACTCTGACCCAGGGAGTTGACTAATGGGACCCGAATTGATTAAACAAATAATAAGCGTTTTTGTCCATATGCCTATAAATATAGATGTCAGAAAGTAAATGGAATCTTTGTTTTTTTACTTGGCTTTTACAATCCCGTCATGCATATGCATCGGCAAAAGAAAGAAAAGAGCATCAATTAAGAAAATAGAGAGAGAAAGCTTGAAGTAATGCACGTGACAAAGCAAAGAAAAGAAAAAATAACAAAGTAAGAAATTGTTCTCACCGAAACAAAGAGAAAGAGAGAAGAAAAAAAACCTTGTTGACTAAAAATGACTGTACATAATCTCTCTCTCTCTCTCTCTCTCTCTCTATATATATATATAAATATACAAACACACGCAATAGACCACTAATCCTACTCCAATCAGAAATATAATTCAATTCTGATTTAGTCATATAAATATAATCTTATCTAAACGTAGTCTTATTAAAATAATTATCCAGGAATTCAAATTCAAATAACTCAAATAAATAAAACAAGAAAAAAAAGAAACTCTTCAATGGCTTTTATTACCAAAAAAAAGAGGAAACTCTTATTTGATTCTCAATAATCGAATCTGAAGGCAAAATTTATGACAAATAGAGAGAAATTTCGGAATTTAAATTGCTTAACAGTACATAGGCAGCTCGATAATATACATACATACATAATATATATATATATATATATCGAGTTCAGTAACAATCTCAAATTAACCCAAATTTTTTCTTAAAAATTAAATTGTTTTATCATTTTATTCTATTTCAAAATTATCATTTATTTATCGGAATTAAAAGATTTTCTCTTCTACCAAGAGACTGTAATTAAAACATTATTCGTATAATCTTGATTAGGTCAAACTAACTTAATAAACTCCGTATATGTGAAATTATGTTGTGCGGAAATATTAGAACATTTACGTTATTTGTCAATTTATTTTGAGATTTATCAGGTGACACGTCTTGATTTCACGCATGAGTTGCATGCGCTATTCGTCATTGTTCATTGTGTTGATCAAACGGCAATTTACGATAATTTTTTAAATTTAAAACCCCTTAAATATTTTATTATTTCCCTTGTAATTTGGCATCTTTGTTTCTTGAATGCATGCCCAAATTATCACCAACAAAGGAAAAAAAAAATATCCTAATGGAAAATTTTTTTATAGGGATAGAAAATAAATTTGTAATTAATGAAATCACTCTTATAAATTGATAAAAACATCTCTTATTAAACATATTTATTTTTCAAAATTGCCTTGCTCAAATAATTTTTTTCTATAGATGTCTCAAAGTCCTCTTAATTACATTTTTTAATATATACCTTATAAAGATCTTTAATATCCTTAACAATAATATCAAAAATAGGTTTCCATTCAAAGCATTTGAAATGCTAAAACTTTTTATTTTCTTTTCAGTTTTGTCTTTTCTTTCTTGTTTCTCCCATTTTCTTATATATCCTTTTACTTTTTGTTTTTGTCATACATATTTGTTTTTGCTCATTATTGTCTTATTTTCATACATATTTATTTTTTATTTCTATTTTTTTTTACTTTTCTTTGAGAAAAATTACATATTATGCCACACTTTTAAAAGTTTTACCAATGCTACATTTAAAAAAATTTATTTCATACTATCATTTACATTATATGTTAAGTTGTCACAAATAAATATGTTTGGAATTTATAAAAATTAAATCTTAAAGGACGACGTTTATGAAAATTCTCTCTTTTTTTGTTAACATATTAATACACGTGAAGCATGTGCTTTTCAACTAGTCTTTTTAAAAAAGCCTAAAGATAATGGGCAACTTACAAAAAGTCTCCCAAATGCACCACTTTACTAAAAATGCCTGCCAACAAATCACTTATTAAAACTGCTCTTTTATTAGAAGTTGAGGATTTATTAAAAGACCAAGCTATCCTTTCTCCCAAAATGAAACTTGCTAGGTTCCATCTTGGAACCTGCTAGAACCTGCTCTGCTAGATTATAGCCTACAAGGTTCCAATTATGAACCTACTAGATTTTAACATTTTTTTGAAACAAATAAGCGCCAATCACCTCCGATCGCCGACTCGAAATGTCAAGTTGTAGCCTATTAGGTACCAATTTGGGACCTACCAGATTCCAACATTTTTTTTGAAACAAAAAAGCGTCAACTACCTTCAGTTACTAGCACAGTGTAGGGTTGTATCCTACTAGGTTCCAACTTAGAGTCTATCAGATTTTAATATATATTTTTGGACCTACCAAATTCCGTCTTGGAACCCGCTAGGTTCATCCCCAAACTAGCCAAAACCCACTAGGTTCTTGTTGGAAAAAGAGTATGCAGCGGATTTTAAATTTTTTAATAGAGAGACTCTTTTCCATGTACGAGTTAGGCATGCCATATATGATAAATTAATAAAAGATCTTACATGCCTATTAGAATTGGAACCGCACTTTTGAGAAAAAATATTTGACAAAAACACTATTATGAATCAAGTCTGGAGGAGCGTCAACCAACTAGTCTTCTTTTTTGTTCTCTTTTCCACAATCAAAATGCGAGTGGGCACACGTCATTCAATTCTCCCTCGATAACTCTCCCTGCAATCACTAGAGAAAAATCATTATTATTATTCTAGGTGTTGAATAATAATCTCTCAGAGTAGTAGAATTTCTCTTTCTATAAAATCTCTCTCTAAAACCTCACAAGTGATCTCCTTGTAGTGTTAATTATGACATGAAAAGATAGAAACACATTGCCTATTTATAAGGAGTCATTGGGCATTTATTCTTATCAGATTCGGACTCAAACTTCGAATTAGAATTAAATCTAAAAACAAAAACACATGAGACATATATCTAGATAAAGCAAGGACGATCTACTGCCCCTTGTGTATGGCAATTGACCGCCAAATTACTGCTGACTTGGCTTACGTGTTTTTCAACCTCTTCGAGTTATCCGATTCATCCAACTTAAACCGATTGGACAATTTCTATTTTATTTGACTGTGGTATCTTTCATAGAACCTTAATTTTAAGTCAAATAACCTAATAGAGAAGTTATCCAATTAAAACAGTCATATACAGATAATCCCATGTTCCAATAAAATATATTTAAATAATTCAACATGTTTATCTTGAATTAATTCAATAAATAAATAAAGATGAATTATTAAATTCAATCATTCGAATTTACCCAATCTTAAGAATTATCGTAAGTTACCAATATGTTAGAAAATATATAGTATTGTTATAGGAAATTATGTGAGCTAACATCTGATGGGCACATATAAATCAAGCTCATATAATTATAAAATAACATATCCACGACATATATATTTTATAATTATTAACTCTAAAGCTATTCTACTAAAAGCTTAGAGCTACACTCTCAAACTATATATAAATTATGAAACTCCAATAAGTTAGATGTCTATGATATATCATAACGTGTAACATCCCATAGGATATTCATAATCGGCTTAAAAATAAATTCTGTTTTTCCTTCTTAATTATATTTATCTTTTGTTCTATTATCTCACCATTGAAATACTTACTATTCATAATCTATACAAATAGTATACTATTTGGTTACACATACGTATCCAGATGGTTAAGCGCTCTAATTTTTCAATTACAGGATAATACCTATAAGAGAATATTATTAACTCTACAAAAAGCTATGGATTTCATATCTATGAATAATGAGTTTACGTCATTTAAGAGTAATGTCTTCAACGTACTGGTATGTTCACCTTCATGTAATTTTGGATGTCACTCATTGGTGCATTAGAAGACAAAAGTCAAGAATATGGACCCACTTATTCATTTCAGAATTAAGATGCAATGCACATGATTGTCTAAAGTGAATTGATTTAAACAAACAGTATTATTAATCAAATCAATTTAACTTTAGTCCAGATCCAATATATCATAACCAATGACAATACATTAATGTTTCTACTCGCAAAATCCAACTCCGATGACCAAGACAAGCTATCTTCCGTTAGGGATATAGAGAACATAACAATCTTAAGATGAATAAAGTACCCAACTTTATTACTTCGATTACGAATCTTATATATTTAGACTATCACATTAAGATTTATGTTTGCCACATAATCTATCCATCATATGTATGATCATAAAGGTTTAGTTGATAGTCTAAGACTTTTATGTGCTTATTATACATTCAACATAAATGAATCTAAAGGGAACATATTTGATATATGAAATAAATATTAAACTCTTTATTGATTAAATTTCTCTAAAAATTGTTACATCATTTAAGCCTTTGGGCACCTAGTCAAACAAACTCCCACTTGCCCTAAGTGATTAAATGTGACATGTTACGCATCCACATAGCCTCTACATGCTTCTTGAAAGCCCTCGTTGGAAGCGTCTTTGTGAAAGGATCAATTATGTTGTCCTTGAATGCGATATTGCATATTGCGACATGCCCATTTTTTATGAAGTCTTTTATCACATGATACGTCCGATGTATATGCCTTTTAAAATCTTGGTTATTTGGCTTAGCTATAGCTATAGTGTTGTCACAATACAATATTAGCGACTTATCCATACTAGGAATTACCTCAAGATCCCTACAGATCTTACAGAGCCACACTGTTTCTTTCGAAGCATCACTAGTAGTCATACACTTGGCCTTCATCGTTGAATCAAAAGTGTAATTTTACTTAATACTTTTCCAAACAATGGTGCCTCCTCCTAAAGTAAACACAAATCCTGAAGTCAATCTTCTTGAATCCAGACAGGATTAAAAATCTAAATCAGTGTATCCAAGAGGTGTTGGATCCTCACTAGAATATGCTAGCAGATAATCTCTTATAATTGAAAATATACCTGACCATAATAAAATGGTTCAGTCCTGGATTCGATTGGAATTGACTTATTATCTGGACCCATAACATATGTTAGGTTGTGTACAAAGTATAGCAGACATAAGACTACCCATTGTTGAAGCATAAGGCATCTTCTTCATGTATTCTCTTTCTTTATTAGACTTTGAATAGTCTTTCTTCAAAAGATTAATTCTAGATCTAGAGGTTCCTACCTTTCTTAGATTTCTACATTGCATACTTCTCCAGAATTTTATCTATGTAGGAAGCTTGGGATACAACTATCATTTTGTTTTTCCCATCTCAAAAGATATGGAAACCTAAAACATAACCTGCTTTATATAAGTCTTTCATGTCAAGATGCCTAGTCAACCAAACTTTGACCAATGATAATGACCCAAAGTCATTGCTAATAAGCAGAATGTCATCAACATAGAGCTAGAAACACCACCTTCTTATCTTGAATATGTTTGTAGATACATGGTTCATCCACGTTTTGTTTGAACCCATAAGTCTTGATCCTTTGATCAAATCTTATGTTATAAGAATGGGAAGCTTGCTTAAGTTAAAAAAAAAAGACTTTAGCAACCTACAGACTTTATTCTCTTGACCTCTAGCTTTGAACCCGTCTGGCTATACCATATAAATGGTCTCATCAAGATGACCATTCAAGAAAGCTATCTTGACATCCATTTGCCAAGTCTCATAATCGAGAGTGGCTATAATGGATAAGAGTATATGGATGGACATAAGCATGGCTATAGGCGAAAATGTTTCCTTGTAATCGATTCCTTCCTTTTGCGTGTATTCCTTTGCTAGCAATCTAGCCTTATAGGTTTCAGCTTTTCTACCTACACCCCTCCTTTCCTTGTAGATCCACTTACACCCTATGGGTTTTAGCCCTTCAGAAAAAAGTCCATAAGTTTTCAGACTTGATTAGTCTTCATAGACTTCATCTTAGTGTTCATAGCTTATATCCAAAGCTTTAAATCAACATTCTCCGTAGCCTCTTTGTAAGTGTAAAGATCTTTGTCATAATTAATTGATTCAGTCAAGTAGGCTTCATCATCAAACATATACCTTTTGGGTTGACACTCGATCCTCCTACTATGCTGAAGCTTCTTATGTTGTTGTATTGCTAGTTTTTCCACATAGATTGGATTGGTTTACGTTGGTACTGCAAGAGCAATCATATTTCTTGCCATCTTCTCGAGTACTACTCTATTATGAGGCTTAAAGTCATTTATGTAACTTTCTTCAAGGAAATTCACAATCGTAGAAACCATGACTTTACTATATTTTGGGTTATATAAATAATCGCCTTTTTTCTCTTTTTGATATCCTACAAATATGCATACTTTTGAATGTGCTTTTGACTTATTTGTTTCCTCAACTAGGACATGAGCAGGACATCCTCATACGCGAATATGGTTCAATGGTATCTTCCTACCTGTTTATAACTCATGAGGAATTTAGTAACTGATTTTGCAGGCATATTATTTAAAAGATAACATGCGGCATAAGTAGAAACTGTAGATTGTACGACAGTTTAAAACCGTCGTGGTATGTTTTCATGACGGTTAAAAAACTCTCATGCAATCGTCCGTTGTGGTACCAACAAAACTTTTTACGACGGCTTTTTACTGTTGTGGAATCCTTATTTTGGCGGGGTTTTAGGATCTTGCGATAAGGCTACCACGACAGTTTTCACCAAAACCGTCGTGAAATGCTAAGCTTACATGACGGTTTTAGAAAAACCGTCGTGTAAGTTAGCCTTACACTAAGCTTACACGACAGTTTTTAAGAAACCCATCGTGTAAGGCATAGCATACACGATGGTTTTTATGAAAACCGTCATTTATGCTATGCCTTACACGACGGTTTTCTTAAAAACCATCATGTAAGGCTTTGTTCACGACGGTTTTAATAAAAACCGTTGTGAAAAAGTTGGTCTAAAGCTAAAAAAAAAAACCAAATTTTTGGTTTCCCATAATATGAATTGTCCCATATTTTCACCATTAATACAATGCCCTGACTTCATAATCACATAATTACATTGAACTATAAAATTTTTACAAAATCATATATATATATATATATTTACATTGTAAAATCATGTACTCTTTTTATGCTTGCACACGAGTTGATGGATTCTTGGTGTCTAAGTCCATGTCTTTATGTGTGAGGAAAAGAAATGATGACAAAAATAAATAGAATTAACAAAAATATTGAAAATAAAACTAATTAACTAAAACACAAATACAAACACAAACACATAGTCATAGAGGCTTTTCATAAAAAATGTGGTGGGCATCACAATAATACTTAGGCATCACAAACACATAAAAAGTAATCTATTCTCACGCCAAAATGCTAAATGTTATTCAAAGTTCTTTCAAACACCAAATACGAGTAACACATACTAAATGGCAAATAACAAAGTAATGTAACTAATATTAAAGCTAAAACTAAAGATAAATAACACAAAAATAACCAAATAATACTAAGTTTAGAACTAATTATAGCACTAGAACTAAAACTAATGGTTTGAAATTTATCAACAGCAATGGAGTTGGAAGAACGTCAAGGGAGGAGTCAAATGACAGTGAAGTCGGTGGAATGTCAAGGGACGATGACGAACGGTAGCAAACGACGTCAAGTTTGTTAGGGGTTGGGTCGAATGATGGTGGGGTCATTGAGAGAGTGACAGAAGAATGTCAAAGTCCGTGGAATGTCATGGGTGGCTGGGTTCATTGGTGGCTGGGCCGTGGGGGGGAGGAGTTAGAGAGAGAAAGGGGAGAGAGAAGCAGGTTTGAGAGTTAGAGAGGGTTTGAGTTGGAGAAATTTCAAATAAATAGGGAAGAACATGGCATTGGCGCATGCTTAAATTTAGGTGGGGACTAAAAATTTTAAATATGCGGAACCTTTCACGATGGTTTTTATAACAACCATCGTGAAATGTAAGGCGAAACCTTTCACGACGGTTTTTAAAAAAACTATCATGAAAGGTCGCACGTATACCTTTCACTATAGTTTTTATAAAAACTTTCGTGAAAGATCCACATATTAGAAATATTTAGTCCCCCGCCCAAATTTAAGTACATGCTAATGTGCGAAACCTTTCATGACGGTTTTTATAAAAACCGTCATGAAAGGTTCTATATTCAAAATTTTTTAGTCCCCCGTCCAAATTTACCTTTCACGACGATTTTTATAAAAACCATCATGAAAGACCCCATATTCAGAATTTTTAGTCTTCCTCCCAAATTTAAGCATGCGCCAAAATGGGGAACCTTTCATGATAGTTTTTATAAAAACCGTCGTGAAAGGTCTCATATTCGAAATTTTTAGTCCCCCGCCCAAATTTAAGCACGCGCCAAGATGCAGAACCTTTTACGACTATTTTTATAAAAACCATATGCAGAACCTTTCACGACAGATTTATACAAACCGTCGTAAAAAGTTTCATATTTGAAATTTTTAGTCCCTAGCCCAAATTTATGTTTTATGACAGTTTTTATAAAAACCATCGTGAAAGGTCTGCATATTTCAAAGTTTTAGTCCCCTACATAAATTAAAGCACACGCAAAGATACGAAACCTTTCACGATAGTTTTTATTAAGACTGTCGTGAAAGGTTCCTTATTTGAAACTTTTAATCCTTGGCCTAAGTTAACCTATCACGATAGTTTTTACTAAAAACCATCGTGAAAGGTTCCGCACACTAACATGATGGTTTTCGTATTTTCAGGCGTACTCTTTGTGTTTTTACCTCTCCACACCACGACGAGTTTTAAAAAAACGTTGTTAAATAAGGTTGTATAATCTTAATATTCTAGCAGTGAGCTACCACGATGGTTTTTTTATAAAACTGTCATGCTAAATATAAGCTACCATGGTGATTTTTTAAAAAACCGTCATGGTAGCTCCCACACTTACCACAACGGTTTTCATGTTCATGGGCTCAACTCGTCGTGTTTTTTTGCCTTATCACGACAATTTTTGAGA
>CAMOHE010046374.1:13651-40059 GCA_946598075.1 Artocarpus hirsutus | reverse complement strand
TGGAACACTTGCATCAACAAGAAGTAGAACCGCAACCAGAGTATCTCTGTTCAGAAAATACCCCTTTGTGAACGATGACCAATCCGTTCGAGCTGCTTCTGAAGCCTCGGCAAATCTACAAGCAAAGGAGAATTAGTAAGCATCTAAGGCTACACATATATTCCATGGTAGCATAAGGTCATGTCAAAATATTTCTAGTTAAAACAGTAAACGATATGCTCAAGTAAGTTACATAAAGGAAGAGGGAAATCCTAATTGAAAGCAAACATCAAACATTATGAAAACTAACAGAATCTAAGTTCTCGAAAGCTCTTCCTGAGGCATTTGAGTTAGGAAAATTCAAACTCAATCTTATAAATAAAGCTAACTTTTTAACCAACCTGAAACGAAGCCCTAACTTTTACCCATCTTCTAATCATACTAGAAATGAAGCGGGGAAAGTAAACCAAAAAAAATGCAGTCCCTTTCTATCACGTTTGTAATAATAGTCATCTCTGCTTAGTGAATCCTTTCTTCGGTAAATGAACTACTAGAAACAATCCAGTGATAAGCCTTTTCTTAGGCAAGTTTACGTTCGAAAGAGACATATTAGCAGCTATGATTAGTAAATGTAGTTCTGATGTAAGCATTTGTATGTTGTTAATAGATTAACAGGGTTTTTAGTGTTGGTTAAAATTCTGTTAGTGAGGCTGTTAATATGACGTCAGTAGGTGTGTGTGTTGGTTACTGAATAGCTGATTATGTAATAAAAAGGAATTGTGCAGGTGGTGGGATGGGGGGTTTACGCAGAAATTAGAGAAAAATCTGGAAAGTCTAAGCTTGCTTAGCTGGGGAGAGCAAGAGAGGTCTCTCGAATCACCTCTATCTTGGGGATTCTTTGTAAATTTGCCCTAAGATTCTTTCAAGTTCATCAATAAGATCCAGATTATTTGTCTTCCATTTGCCCCTTTCTGTTGTTTTTCTTCATTTCTTCTTCAGAATTGAACCGGAGCTTATCACAATCCTACACTTTGTCTCTGTCAACTGAGAAAAGGGGCTCTGCAGGAAGAGGATTGTAAAATGGGTGAAGCAATATGCACAAGCGTCCCAACTGTGATCCATCTCCTTTTCACACTCTCTGAATATGCCACATTTATAGCCCACAACGTTGGATGCTGAAGGTTAAGAAGCAAATTGGACGGTTGACTTGATGCCATCTCACTAACATCTTGACCATTCAATAATCTCTTCCCCCAAATCACGGAGAACTCAGAGTCATTATTAACTAAACACCTTTAATTAGTAAACCAGTGCTTTTCTACTTAAGGCAGTGATCTTCAACATAAGGGTGCACAGCCATATGAAGATAATAAAAATTTCACATGTCATAGGAAAGAAGTGAAAAATGCAAAATTTAACAGTCCATCCAAGGCGCCAAAGGAATAGAGGTAGAAAAATAAAATCCTTTAGTTCTTTTCTACCAGAACTTGTGCCTAGTGTTAGGAAGATCGAATATTCTAGAAGTTCCAGCTCGAAGACACTTGGAAGCTTGTAGGTGAATTGGTCGTAAGGTTCACTTGCATGGATTACAAGGAGAAAAAAATATGTGGTTCCAACGAAAGTTCACGAAATCTAAATCATAGTTCTCAACAGTCGAACAATGTTAAAGCCGTAAGCAGACATGGCAATCAGTCCAAAAAGAAAAATGATACTCATGATACGAAAATACTACTTCATTACGAAACTAAACTCTAACTTATTAGAGTTACAAAAAAAAGTTAAACATAATAACTTCAGTCTTATTAGGCCTATAGATTCCTAGCACATACGCATTCTCAATCTTCATGATAAAATTTTTCATGGTGTATCATTGTTCCTCTAAAAATCATCAAAGCAGAAAAGACTGCCGCATGTCAAATATAACGTATCTCCAGTCTCTTAAATGCAAAATTGAATATATAAAACCGCCACAAGCATGCAATCAGCTAGACCATTTTCTTACTTCCACCAAAGATATGTGTCTTTCTCTACTAAACTTGGACTATTTTCTCTACAGACAACTAGTTAGAAATCAACAGTCACCCTTTGGGAACCGTTTCCTGAGGATTGTATTGCAAAAACCACATAATTAAGAAAATTAAAACGCACAGGAAAGAAAAAAATAATTCTAGCTAGTTGAGATTTGAAGAAGATCAAACTCAAAATTACCCATAACCCGGCAAATCCACAATGTACCAACTTTTGTTCACCAGAAAATGATTGATAAGCTGAGTTTTTCCTACACAAACATCAATACTTCATAACATTCCAATAATATATATACATATATATGTAAGTATGTATATATGTATATATTTTGGTTCAAAAGTGGGGCAAAAGAAAACCTGGTTTTTTAGATGTAAGAGCAACTTCTTTCTTCCGGACGAGGGCATTAATAAGCGAGGACTTGCCGACATTGGATCGATCCAGAATAGCGAATTCGGGTCGGTCGTCTTTGGGGCAGTCCTTCGCCCTCCCACTGCTCTTCACGAACTCCACGTCCTTAATCTTGGCGTCGCCGGCGTAAGGTCCGACACGATGTTGGAACCAGGCAACACCATTTCGTCGGTGACCTCCTCGGGTTCGACTCCGGGCGGGACGAAGAGGAATTTGGGGACGAGCCTGGCTGCGGTGGCCTTTGTGGCGGAAATATGGTGACTCGGGCTCCGACGAGCTGAGCCTGAGATTGAGATTGAGAGAGTGTTGCGCAGAGAGAGTGTGAAAGGTTGAATTTTGAGAGAAGGAGAAGAAAATGACGGGAATAAGAGAGAGGCGAATTGGAGGGCTGTGAGGCGATTTCTGAGTAACATTTGGGCTCTGGAGAAGCTCTGTTTCGGCTGTCGGAGATATGGCAAAAGACGGAACAAAAGGGCCAAGTTCCTTAAAACGACATCGTAGATAGTTTAACAGGAACATTTCTTTCTTCATGTCGTACTGGGAGCATGTCGTTTGAGAATTTTAGGCTCGTTTGACACACCGTATTGTATTATTGTATTGTATTGTATTATATTGTATTTTTTTATACAATATAATACAATACAATACAATACAATACAATACAATATGGTGTATCAAATGTTAGTACATGTCAAGTAATGCTCGTCTCTTTAAGTCTGGTGTGTGTGTGTGTTTTTTTTCCTCTCCTTCTCTTTCCCACTTGTTTCTCTCCGTCTTCTCTCTCTTTCTTCCACTTCTCTTACCTACTCTCATTGGTGCCGCCGTGTGCTAAGGTCAACAACTTCTTTGGTGTCAATTTGTCCACGTTGTCGCGGTTCTTTCTCATCGTCAACCAGATCGAGAGCACAACACCTTTGCAATGTTATCCGACAAGTTGCATTCAAGATCGCCCACCACACACTGGCAACTCCACGTCCATAATAAAGCTTCTCGATGAGCCTCGCCCAATTGCATCCAAGTTCGCCCATCACTAGGGCTGGCAATTTCGGATACGTACGATGACACGATACGAAAACGACACGAGATAAACAAGTTTGGACCGTATGTTTATTAATTGTGCCATAAATAGGTTGGCACGAATAACACAAAAATAAACATGCTAGATTCGTACTAATACGCTAAACATGCCTTAATACGTTTAATTAAACGGATCGTAAACGTATTGACACGACACGACACGACCCGCTCATTTATAACACATTTAAACTTAAAAATAAAAATATTTGAAATATTTATAGTAGGTTAGTATTAATTAGATATTGTGCTTTTATTAATTTTATTTATTGGCTTTTTTAAAAAAATTTATTTTTTAATTTTTTTTAAATTTTTAGTTAATTGAGTCATAAACGTGTCATATGTGTATTGTTATCGTGTCAACCCGTCATGCACGTTTAATAATCGTGTTAATCGTGTTGTGCTGTGTTACGCATACCATAGAAGTGTCGTCTTCATGTTTGCATTTCTGGCACCTTTTTTAATCGTGCCGTGTTCGTGTTTAGGCTAAACGTGTTGTGCTGTAAACTTGCCGACACAACACGACATGAACACGATTATTGTCACCTCTACCTGTCACCATCATCATCGCATCCAAGCTCACTCGTAGCCGTTGCATTCGAGATCACTTGTCTTCGTCCTACCATGAGTTTGCTCCCCAATATCCCATGTCGTTTGTCATCGTAGATCAGCCGTTGAAACGGAAGAGGATAGAGACATGGAGAGGAGAGAAAGTAAGACAAAGGAGAGGAGAGAGATGAGGAGATGAGAAGAGAGAAAGAATAAGAAGAAAAGAAAGTCTTTTTGATTTTTTATTACTATAAAATGTTTGATTTATGTTAAATCTAACGTTTACTAAACAATTTTTAATACCTGCTATTAATTTTAATTGGTACTCTAAAATATGACATATTCCTCATTCCCTTTTTTTTATATTTTGGAAACGGTCCATGTCCTTATAAAACATTTAGATCATTTGGTATTGTTTTTAAAATAATTAAAAATAGTTTTGTTTTAAGAAGTAAGAAAATTTTTAAAGAGTTGTATTGAAAGTATTTTTGAAATTTTAACATCAAAAGACATATATAAGCATTTCCAAAACACCAAAAACAATACTCACATTTGAGAATCCTCTTATGTGGTCATAAGACAGCTTAGGACGTAATAACACAACTCGAACATAGTAATTTTTTTTTTTTAGTGTTTAGAGTTGTAAATATAGACCTATTTCTAACCTAAATCGGCGATAAAATTGTATGTTATGTTATGCCACACTACTACTCATACTATATGTTTAAGTTGTGTTACACTTAAACTTGTGCAGTATTTATAAAAAAATGAGTTTAAAAAGATAACATTTATGAAAATTCCCTTAAAAGGGTTGACTTGTCACCTTTGCTTTATGCTTGATGTTGGGTTTAGCCTAGCACGCATAAGAATATGGGCTGGGCTAGCTCAATCCAACTCTAACCCAAACATTTAGACTGAGTTTGTCATGGCTTCTAGCCCACATGCGTGTAGCCTTTTTATTTTTATTAAGTAATTTACACGTGTGGTCTCTTAATTCTTAAGTTGGTGACACTTTAGTCTCTCTTTTTTTAATTTTGGCACAACAACTTCTGAATTCTTGAACCCTTGGCGATTAATAGACTTCTGTTAAAAACCTGACGAAAACATGCTTGTGCTCATCATGTGACCCAAGTTTAGAGGGGCATAATAGTAAAAGAAGTAAAATAACGTAATTTATGCATTAATAAAAAATTATTTAAAAAAGTTCAAATTGAGGGGAAAAAACACACACACACACACAAAACAAAAACAAAAACAAAACGCAAGCTAAAAAAGGGCAAAAAAAAAAAAAAAACCCAAAAGAGGCAAAGGGACTCCATCGATGCTTGAGGTGGCTGGCAAGGGGATTCCTCGATGCCCCAATCCCTACAAGAAGTGATGTTGTGCTTGCACATTCTCAAACAATATCCCAATCAACTCAGTGTGCCATGACAAGTGATGCATAGAACCAATGGGAGGAGCTCACGATTAAAAGGGGGATAATTAGCATCGTGAGCACTTACTCTTTAAGGGTGGGTGTTTCTCTGATATCAAAAAGATTCCTTCATTGACATATATTTTCATAAAGACGAGTTGCTTATGTTTATATGTGTCAAGAAAATTGTAGAGCTTTCACTCCCTTGCTATTGGTGGTGAACAATTTATTGAACACTATTGCTCAAGTGTTTGTAAGACGTAGGCTTGGATCTGTCACAGGCTAACATCTTGGTGCATATTGATTTTAGCAAGCATGCAAATCAATCGGTGTTGAGCCATGACGATTGGGACAGATGAAGCTCGTGACGTCCTAGGTGGGGCTACGTTGCGAGGATCTGGGTTAGAGATGTTCACAATGGGTGAGGTAGAGGTCGGTCACGGCAATTTGGGGGGTTGGGGCAAGGTCGTCATGATTTAGGTCAGAAGAGGCTCACGATTGGTAGGATTGAGGTAGGTTGCAACGCCTAAGGGTGGGGATGGCTCGTGACAACCGAAGTAGGCTGGCGGTGGACTTAGCCGGAGAGAGAGGCGAGGAGGTTGATGGGTGGTGGTTCTTGTTGATCTTCAAACATAATTCTCTTCTTTTTTCTTTTGAGTTTATGTAAAAAACTTAAATGAAATAGGTGAAAATTGAACAATAAACTAAAATTGAAGAACATATCATTAATGAGGACATTTCAGTAATTCTCACCTCAAACCTAATCTTGTGACGTGCAAATGCATGATTCCATTAGATTTTTGATGGATTTTAATGAAAGTCTATTAATTGCTAATGATTCAAGAGTTCAGGGATTGTTTTACCAAAATTTTTTTAAAAAAAGAGACCAAAATATTACTAACTAAAGAATTAAGAGACCATGGGTGCAAATTACTCTTTTCATCATATCATTGCATTTTGTTTGGTGGGCTTTAGGGACAAAATGGCCTTAGTTTGTCTTTCACAACCTAGCCTAACTCGACCTTCTGGGTATGTTAGGTAGTGTTTTTAAAATATGTAAAAATATTTTTGTTTTATAGAAAATGAGAATTTTTTGAGAATTGTACTGAGAGTGCTTTTGAAATTTTTGCCTCAAAAAATGTACAAAAACATTTTCAAAAATTCTCAAAAAAAAATTACATGGGCCTTATATATTTATATACACTAGCCTCGCCCGACTCGGCCTGCAATAACCTTTAACCCTACATAAACCTAGTCGAGGTGGATGGTTCATATTTACATTTCTGGTTATTGTTGAAATAGAAAAGATGAGGATCAATTTCATTGCCACCTGCTTATAACTCACAAAAACACACAAATTCCTAATCTTTATATGTGCAATAAAAATAATGCTTATAACAAGAAATCTTAAAATGAAAATTAGAGAGTATAAGCCTTCATAAAATAAAAAGAAACTCTCTAATTTTCTAACCAGATGTCACACCTATTTTACCTTTCACACACATATTCTTAAATCGCTCTTCATTTCACTTGGTGCATTCTTTTTAAAGTACAAAAAAGTGTGCAAAAAAGTGCTCACACCAAAATAATGTTTTTTTTTTCTTTTTTCACCCACCAACCAAACTTACATATGGATCGTTTGAAAGAGCGGTTATAACAATCAGTTACAACTATATATAGTATAAAGCTCTCACATACTACAGTAAAAAAGTAACAATGTAAAGCTCTCATATGCTATAGTTCTTAAATCAAAACTGTTGGTTCCATCTGTTCTTCTTAACGGCCTAATAGTAATTCAAAGAAAAACATCGTTAAATATAAATTAAGCAATTTAAAAATCGTACTCTTTTTTCTTTTTTTTTTGGTGGCCAAGAAAACTTACCTTAAAAGAAGAGGGCTATATATATCATAGATTAAAAAGAAAAAAAAAAAACGTGAACTTTAAATATATGATTCATCTATAGAAAGCATTTTTCTACCAAAAAAAAAAAAAAAAAGAAGAAGCATCAATCCTTATATATATATATATATATAAATTCCACTTTTAATTTTATTATATTTTCACTTTCAGAGCAAAAACTTCCACTTTTTAATTAAAAAGGATTTCACTTTTCTTATTAAAAAAATTAATTCCGCTTTCATTATCATGGTCAATTTGTATACCCCATTACGAATTTCTTCCGCTAAGAATTTGAAGTTAGCATGCGTTCCTTGTCAATTAACATTTTTATTCATATCAAGACAATTCCTAAGTTTTATTCATAAATCAGAAGGGGTTCAACAATTAAAAAAATGAAAAGAATAAGAATTTTGAAAAAGTTGCATGTAATAGACTCGAACTAAACATAAAACATAAGCTACATGAATTTAAACCCTCTGAATTAATTTTAATTTTAAAAATTACAAAGGAGTTTTAAAAATGAGTTAAAAATAAAAGTTAAAACAAAAAATACTTTAACATATAATATCTTTTCATTATAATATTTTTTTACATTGTAATATGCGGACATTCTTCAACTTCGCTTAGCCCTGTCATGTCAATTTACACGAAGCGATACGTCATTTGTCTACCATAAAAATGGTGTCGTTTGAACCGCCCTTCTTTCATACGACGTGTTGTTGGAACTAGGGAAGCACATTTCTTGTGTCGTTTTCATTGACTTATCGTTCACAGAAGAAACGATGCCGTTTTATAGGCGACAAATCCCCGTTTAAGGGTCAAACCTCAGCGGAAGGATCGCATCGCACTGAGCTTGGTCGGGGATCCTTCCAAGTCCACAATGTCTTGGCTCGCAAGATCCATCGCCAACTCGCTGAAACTCGACGACGACGACGGCGATCCCAACAAGAACACCGCCGACGCCCTTCCCGCCGCCTCAAAGTCGCCAACGATTCCTAATCCCGACGATTCGCCCACGCATTCGCCGCAATCGGAGTCATCTACCCCTACAGGCCGTGGGGTCAAAGAGGACCTATCGGAGCTCACCAAAACCCTCACCCGCCAGTTCTGGGGCGTCGCCTCCTTCCTCGCCCCTCCTCCTGAGTCGCCGCCGCTGCAGATCTCCAAGCCGGCCGCTCCTCAGGCGTCGGATTCGAAAGTCTCCGATGAGGACGTGATCGCTGGAATCCGAAGCGACTTCGCGGAGATCGGAGGGAGATTCAAGAGCGGGATTTCGAAGCTGTCGAATAACAAGGCGGTGTCGGAGTTCACCAAGATCGCTTCGAACCTCCTTCAGTTTGGGGATGAGGATGAGGCCGAGGCCAGAGCCGCCGTTGGAGTCACCGATGAAGTGCTTACCTTCGCGAGGAATATCGCTATGCATTCGGAGACTTGGCTTGATTTCCCTCTGCCTGATGATGAAGATTCAGATGGTAAGTTTGTTTGTTTGTTTTTTTTTTTTTTAGCGAAAATGCTCTTTGGTTTGATGAATCTACGTAGTTTTTATGTGTAGATCAGACATATATTTAGCAATTGGAAATGATCTTCATCGATTTGGTATGATATGCACAGTCGTCTATGGATTATTTGAATTGTAAACATAATTATTTCATTTTTATTCTTCCATCACAATGGATTATGGATAAATTGATTTTTTTTTCTGTTCGCTTGTCAAGACATCATCTTTGCAATTTCATAGCTTTAAAAATCTTGAATTTTCTTGAACTCTATGAAAGTTCGATACCGTTCTGCCTTGGTTGTTATGTTCTCTGTGAGAGAACTTGTCACTCATTGCCTATTGCAGGGTACAAACTTATGAGGATTATTTTCTTTGTTTTCAATCTATTTTAAGATTTCGAATTGTCGGATGCCCAACTAGAGCACGCTTTGGCTGTTGAACGTCTTACACGGACATTAGCCACTCTCAGGATTGAACTCTGCCCAGGGCATATGAGTGAGAATCACTTTTGGAAGATTTATTTTGTGCTCTTGCATCCTAGACTCAGCAAAAATGATGCTGAACTTTTGTCAACACCCCAAGTAAGTTCTTTCTGTGATTTTAAATCTATCAATTTTTTTATTTGTTTTTTTTTTTCCACTCTTTTTTCATGTATTAGTCTGTTAGATGAATATGTATGTCGATGGACTCTGTTATACCAATCTAGGCTCCAAATAATAGAAAGCTGCCTTGTTAAGGCTTAATATCTGCTTGCTCATCACTAATGAATTCAATTTGGTTGACTTTTATGTTATGTGTGCAGATTGTTGAAGCTAGATCGATGTTGACTCAGGAGTTACAGAACCGAGTTAAGGTAAAGATGGAGCCAGAGTCTTCTGGAACAATGGGCACCATTAATCCAAGAGGAATAGTTGATTCACCAAAAGAGCAACTTCTTTCTGTGCCACCAAGTGCTCAAGCTGACTTTGTGCCTATTGAAACAATTAAAACTGTATCTGTACCTTTGGCTGAGGCTGTTGATCTCGAGACAGAGAAGCACCCTGTACAAAGCACTGAGATTAAAATTGTTGACAAGGCTGTGGTTGAGGAAGGACTAGCAAATCCATCCAAATATCAAGAAACAATCTCTGGCTCTTCCTCAAGAGTATTAGATGAAAAATTTGAGGATGATGGTGATGATTGGTTGAAAGAGGACAGTTCTGAGATGCTGGGTGTGAGTGGAACCTCTATTCCTATAGAGAATGACGAGGATGTTTCATTCAGTGATCTTGAGGAGGACGGCGAAGGAGAGGACGTTCCCATCAGTCACAAGAAAACAACATCTGGCTCTGATTCCTCAACAAAGGACTCGCGAGATTGGGTTCAGCTGAGCGGAAGCTCTGCTGGTTCAGATAAGGAAATCAATTCTACAGTGATCAGACGTGCTGGATCTGAGAAGGTACGCATGCCTAATGTTGAGACCAAGGAAGCCAATGATTGGCTCGATGTTGATGTCATTGATGGCATGTGATGAGGGTCCTTAAACACTTCCCTTCTGAAATTCCTGCGTATAATTCTTGACATTCATGCCTTTGTTGTGAATAGCTTGTGAAACTAGAAGGTTTCTATTGTCAAAAGTTAAAAAAGACTTTGGAAACTGTTATGATTGTACATAAAGTCACTGTACCACTGTACCAGATGATTGTTCCTGCACAATGGATGTATTTTTAAGCATAGTAAATACAACATTATTTAATAATCTATTAATCTGGTTGTCTTGACTATAATATTTTCTTCAACTATTTGGGTCCAATGATTGAATTTTTTTTGCAAATTATGGTTCCTCCAGCTTCCTTAAAGGAAGTGGTTGGTTGAGTTGGCTATCTTATTAACAAACCATGAACTAATTTAGCGTATACGTTTTTTTTTGGTACCATCAGAAATTAGTTTGAGGCACTTTCACACCAAGTAAGTATCAACTTTGGTTTCTTGATGAATCGGCCAGTGGAAGTTGTGATTAACCATAAACGTTGTTTATTTGTTTAATGGGGGCAAATCAGAATTCCTTTTGAATAAAGTTACTGAATCTTTTGCGTGGATTATGTGCTAATCTGTACATCAGAAATAAATGAAAAAGACTAAATCGACTCTTTGTGCAAATACAATCATTTACAGGCATTCTCATTCCTACACTAGATCAGCTCCCGACTTGGGACCTTCTCATGATCTTATGGGTCTGAAACTGCTGGAAAGTCGCTCAAACTGAGACCAGAGCAAGCTTCCGATTGAGAATCTCGGCTTATCTTCAACATCACCCTTGGCTATTTTGGAGCTTGTTCTCGGGGACAAACCAGAAGGAACCCAGTCGGGTGATTTGTGAACCGCGATGATGGAGCCTCCAATTTCTGTGAGTGCCGGTTGCACTGTTTCTGGATCCACATCATTCCCTGATGCATCAGTGACGTAAATTGACCCGAATGCTCTATCATCCTGAGTACCTATCTCAATTCTTGTGATGGATAGCCCATTCTCGCGAAACACCCGTGTGATGTCCGAAAAGAGTCCCATTTGGTTTGGAGAGCAGAGGTCCAGCCTCAGACCCTGCAACAAAAAAAAAAAAAAAAAAAAAGGGTCACTTTTTCAGTCCAATAGATAAAATGCTACAACTTTAGAGCATTAACATTCATCACACTATTGGCGAAGGTGCATTGCTTCTGCTATAGATATTAATGTGTTTAAAGCTTCGTAACACGAGCATTGTTCTCTCTTCTGGTATGTTTTAATTCTAATGCAATTTTTTTTTCCTCTTAACCAACAAAAGAATGTTTGCGAGAACTGAAAAGCAAGCAAAGCCTTCGGGAACATACACGTGAGATCCTCCGCTCTATTGCAGCAATCAAACATAAGATGAGCTTACGCCTTTCGCCCTCCGTGTCCAAGGGACAGCCATACTTGTGCCGTATAAAGTACTCCTGAAACATCCAAATTTAAACATTAAACACATCAAACTTTGCTTTCAACAATGGAACTAGTAATCTTGCACCTTATAAATCTTACCTGATCAGCCATGGTTTCCTTCGAGGCAACTACTGCATGGAACACCACGTACTCCAAGTCAGTAAGAGCACACACCGTGTCAAATAGCAGTTTGGGTCTGTCTCTACTCCTCACATTCACAATCCAATACCCCTTCTCTTCACACCTCTCTAGGGTCACGTGCGTTCTATCACAACCCTGCTTGTGTGCCGCCCCACCGCCGTTGCAGCCCTGACACTGCTCGTAGTCTCCGTCTGCATACATCAACTGGTGTAGCCGCCGCTCGGTGTGGGTCCGCCCAGGGGCCGGGGTGGTCAACCTAACACTCCTTTTCTCCCCCTTCCCATGATGGGCCTCCACCACATTTTTGAGCTGTTCCTGCACGTGGGCCTGCTGAATCGGGTCTGTTATGGGCCCACCTCCGTGCCCATTTTCCACATAGAGAATGCAGGCCACTCTTGTGTTGTGGGTCCAGGCCACGGCGGCCGTGACATTGCAGCCCAACTCAACAAGGACTGCTGAAATTTCAGACATCAGACCGGGCCGGTCTGTCCCCGTCATCTCCAGGACTGTGTCCTTTTGACCGGGCCTAACCTCTCTTCCAAGGCATGAATTTACCTCTTCCGAAGAGGAATTTCCACCTCTTCTAGTTTCACAAAGTGCCTGCAATTTGTCACTTAAATTTATCACTTAAAGTCTAGTTAGTCTCCCTAGTACTTGTAATATAAATTCTCCATCAATAACATATTCAAAAATGAGGGGATTCCTAATTTGAGACAATTGTAAAATTAAACTAATCAAAAAGTTTTATTAGCAAAATGACTTTTCAAACATTTTAATTTACAAAATGACTTTGGAAAGATCCTGCGCAATTTTGGAACAATCCGACGCGATTCGTTGTTTGGTGCAAAAGTTGACAGGGTTAGTATGCTAATTTTTAACAAATTCTCCTACTAATTCACGTACAAACATACTAAAAATGAATTATATGAGAGAAAGGGAGAGCCACGAACCTGTTTAATGTAAAGTATGAGTCTTTCGTCAGTTAGTTTGTTGCCGAGCTGGTCCGTCACATGAAACACTGCAAAAACCACAATGGTCAATCAAAATGGGCCCACATGAATTCAGGGACCACTGACCACACCAGCAGTGGTGGATGACTCATAGCTCTGAATTATATTGATATTATAAGAACATTGGAACTTACTATATCATGTTATAATATTTTTTGTGTGTGTGTGTGTGTGTGTGCGTGCTTGGATAATATAATTAGAGAAGTACGTGATGTAAGTAGAAAAAGAACATGGTGATTATGGCTGTTGGGGAGCAATACTGACCGTCCATGAACCATCCACCGTCGGAGGATATGTATGACTTTGAAATAACAAGGTCAAGATCTGTCAAAACCTGGACCATCGCTAGCAAAATCCCGTGCTTGTTTGCACTGTCGACCTGTAAATATTTTCACCAAAAATTTACACACAAAAAAAAAAAAAAAGAAATTTTCTCCTATGGTCACTGAAAAAATATGGCATCTGTTTTTCACCCATAAATTCTGGAGAAAAAGATGATTTTCACTAATAAACGGTTTAATGCTTCCGATGTAACTAAAATTTTAAATTTAAAAACTGTAACATGTAAGGGTTTTACACTATAATAGCTTTTTCATTTTTACTGTAATTATTAAGAGCTTTTTATTGGTTACAGTTAGAATCATCAATTGAAACTAAAGTGTCGAACGCACATTAACTTTAATAGTTTGACATCATGTACCATCAGAAATATTCATTAGAGAAAGATCCAAAACACCAAAAAAAAAAAAAAAAAAAAGTAAAAAATAGCAAAAAAAAAAAAAAGAGACTAATGTCAAGGTTTCCATTTCATGCGTAACTTTCCACTTTTTAATGAACCTTGTTAGTTTCGGATTACAAAAAGAAAGTTAAGGTTTCGCCAGAGGTCCCCAAGATTTGAGAAAGGGGGTTTCACGGTTTCATGTCGTGTAACTAGAACACGTCATTTAGTTAGGATGTGACGTTTTTCTTCAAAGTGAGAAAAAGAAAAAAAAAAAAAAGAAAATGAAACTACCTAGCAAGATAGTTATTGTTTAAGAATAAAAGAAAGATCGAAACATCTCGGTAACGACATACTATGCATGGAATTAAAACAGTTAAAAAACCCAAAAAAAAAAAGAAAAAGAAAAAGAAAAGAAAACACAACTGCGCATGACATGATGACCGAAAAGGACGTAAACCTCTTTTGAATACGACGGGCAAATTTCTCATGGCCCTTCACTCGTGGTTGAGTTAGCTCCTTCTCTCTCCCTCTCTCTCTCCACTTGTAATTTTTAATTGTATTGGCAAATTGCTTGGAAATTGGGGTTGTGGGTTTGTAAACTTCAATTGGATCACAAGTAGTCAAAGATAATTTCCTTTGCAAAATTTTTGAAGGAAGGATATGGGACCTAACTTGTAAAAATAAGAGGTGTAATTTCACATTTTTTAATATCAAAATAACATGTAGTAACAAGGGATTTATTTATCATACAAATGCTACCGTGTGTATATATATATATATATATATATGTATAGATATAATTTTGTCACTCTAAAATATAGAATAAATATCACGTTACATGTTTTATGATTGCAATAAGACATGCTCGTTATATGGGTTCTTTCTTATCCTTAAAAACTCCCGAAAAAACCTGCCATGGAACACCAAGCAGAGACAGGAAAAAAAACTATTAATAGGTGCTACTGATTATTCATTATGTGATTTCTGTAAATCAGTTTTACCTATCCTCCTACGGCTTTGCTTTTGACGGCACGACTAGTCCTCCAAAACAAAGTACAAGATAGTCGTAATTTTACGACCATATTCTAAATTAAATTAGTGTTACAATGTGCCGTGGAGTCCTAATATATGCTCAATTGTGCTCCTACAAGTACCGGGGATGTTGATGGTTTTTCTCCCACAGTTTTTTTTTTTTCAAGTGGAATGTTTGACAATGGATGACCCACTAAAATTTGGAACTTTATAAATTAGACAAACAAACCCAGAAACTATCCAAAATGTTTTCCAAGAAAAAGCAATGATGAAAAAAGAAATTCCGAAAATTTGAGAAAATCATATTGCTAAGATCAATGTCAGATCTAACCTTTATAAGTGTACAATCTTCACACGTATCATTGTCCACACAAACCCTGCAACAACACCAAACAAGCTAAGTATTGAACCATCAATTTTTTTTTCAAGAAAAAATAAACAAAAGAAAGAAAGAATATATATAATTAGCTTAAAAATAGCTTTGGCAATGAGAATAAAGATTTATACCTTGGAGGATAAATTCTTTCAATGAGATATTCCAATTCATGGTCAATATGAGGCTGGTGAATGATCATCTCCATAGCTTTTCTCAGAAGTCCTTATTAATTGAAACTCTCTTGTTTTTGAGGAGGACTACACATTTCTGGGAAAAAAATATGGAAAGCTTTTTCATGAGAACATTCAAGCACATGGGAATTTATTCATTAAGGAAACGCGTAAAAACATTATATAGCTTATGAAGGGGATAATAGAGCGCCGCCTGTATATTTCTATGTCTTGTTTCTTAAGTTAATTAATATTTTATGTATAAATATTTTACGGCATGATTAAACTACAATTTTGTCGAAGGAGATTATGATTTTGGTCTTTGCAAGAGGAAAAATTCAGCACCTTAATTATGATGTTGAATTTTTTGTCCTTTTTCCCGTCATTTGTCTAGGAAAAACCAAATTGAAGTACTTTGGAAGAGAGAGGAAATTGTTTAAGAAAGAGCAGGTGTCTTTGACCCAGAAAAAGATGCTACAATTTCAGATAAGTATTCTGGAAAGGGCAAAAAAAAAAGAAAAGAAATCAAATCTTCCTTATTTCAAGGATAATATTCATACCAAGAAAAGAAGAAGGGGAAGGAATTAAATGAATTTCAAACCAATGGTTTGAAAAAAGAAAAAAAGTCAGATTATAATGAGATTTAGCTGATTTTCAAATGAATAGTTTGAAAGAACAATAAAATTATGATAAAATATAACAATAAAATCAACAATATATGTGGATGATCCAAACAGTGTTGTGAATAAAATAAAGAGTTAAAAAAAAGAATATTTACCTTTTGGAGATTCTAGTGTTATATCCGTAAAGAGCAATTCAAAGAAGTCAATATAATAAAAATATAAGAGAAGGAGTATAGGAGAGAAGAAGGCAAAAAGAAGCTTGTGTGTGAGACAGACAGAGAGGTGTTGTAGATAAACAAGAAGGAAGAGAGCGATAACAGTGAAGCTCCTATATATTTTTTTCTTTCTACATTTAAGAGGCTTTGATTCATATGGGCGAAAACCCGAAGAAGAGCAAGATATACGTGTAGCCTTAAAAGAATCTTTAGACCGAAACAAAAGGCGACTATCCCAAAACATAAGGTGGAGTCAAATTACAACGCATAACAGAAGCGCAAATGGCTCAACCCGAAAAGCCCAAAAACCCAATTACCCGCACTTAATATATATATATATATATATATATATATATACACACACATATATACACACCAAAGTACTCTCCACCTCTATCTGATCTCACGATCTTAATTTGCTTCCCGCATTGTTTCTTTACTTCCGCTTTAAAGACCTTAAAAACATCTAGTGCTTCATTTTTATTGTTAAATAAGTAGAGACACATGTATCGTGAGTAGTCATCTATGAAAAAGGTGAAATACCTTTGAGAATACGTGTCCATGTCTGGACTACAAATAATCAGTAAAATTTTTACTGAGTTCTCCATCATTTACTAATATCTTAATTCTCTTAATGGAGATATGCTCAAATCTTCAATGCCACAACATAGAGGATTTATCATTTATAACACATCGCTTTATCCCAAGATTTTCATGAAAGTGCATAGTAGTATAATTGGCATCATTTTGTAAATTAAGACAAAAAAGACCATCAGACAAAGTGCCATATCTAATAAAATCAAATTTATAAAACAAATTGAAAGAAGATTCTAAAAATTTAAAGGAATATCCAACTGATACAAGTCTAGAAACTGAAATTAAATTTCTAGAAAAATTAGGAATATAAAATGTCTTTTCCAAATATAAAACAAAGCCACTACTCAAGACAAGTTTGCATGTTCCTACAGCCTCCACATGTGAGCGTATCTTATTTCCACAATCGATGCTTTGCTCACTTTCCACTAGCTTTCGCAGGTTTTGCAATTCCTACAGGGAATTGGTAATATGGATTGTAGAACCAGAGTCAATCCACCATGTGTTATAATTAACATCAATCATATTGGATTCATAACAGACAAGTGAGAGTTGAGTATCTTTCTTATCAAGCCATCCTTGGAATTTGAAGCAGTCCTTTTTTATATGCCCATTCTTCTTACAAAAGAAGCACTTGAACTCCTTCTTAATATCCAGTTGGACAAGAACCTTGCCTTTTCCTTTTTGCTTAGTTTGAGACTTTTTCTTATTACCCTGGGTTGCCAAATTTACTTTCTTTCCCTCTTCCATGATGAGTCTTCCCTCTTTCTGAACACACATGGTCAATAGCTCATTAATTGACCATTTGTCCTTATGTGTTATAGGAGATCTTAAAGGGACCATACTCAGAGGGTAGAGTGTTCAAAATGTATTGTATCAGGAACGAATCAGACATCTTAACCTCAAGCGTCTTCAATTGAGTTACAATGTCCCTCATGCGCATGATATGTTCACACACGCCTTTAATATCAGTAAGCTTCAAGGATGAAAACTGCATAATCAGGGTGCTTGCCAATGCCTTATCTGAAGACTTAAATTGTTCATCAATAGCCTTCAGTAGTGCTTAGACATTGTCATATTGATCAACTGAACCTTAATCCTAGCAGAGATCTTAGTCTTTATGAACATAACTGAGAGACGATTTAATCGGTCCAATTTTTCATATCGACTAATATCATCTGGAGTGTTGGTCTCAGTAATAGAGGGTGGTTCATCCTTTTTGATGGCATAGTTAATGTCCATCCACCCCAAATGAAGGAGAATCTTTTCCTTCCAAACTTTATAGTTATCAACCTTAAGCTTAGGAATATCACATTTTAAATCAGATAAATTAATAGGTTGAATACTGTAATACATCAAACATACATGCTCATGTCATAGAATTTGAAACTAATAATTATATGTCATGTTTTACCGATGTAAATCATGCAACAAAAATTATGAATCATATGACATAAAAACTGCCTGCGGGCTAAATTTTTAATTCACATTGATTCACATACAATCTTATAATGAAACTATTAAACTATATTTCATTTCTTAATCCCTGTGGATAAATTAAGAAAATAGTTCAATATTTCATCCTAACCAATCATATTTAATATAATAAAATTTTCTATAGGATAAATTTCATTATACCAAACATAATTAGTTACAATTAATGTCCGTTTAACTATATGTGATTTAGGAAACTTAATGTATAACTTTAATATAATCAAATATGTTGTGGTTATTCTTAGATCAATTAAAATTATACAAATCATTCAGGATATTTATTTTTCATGCACAAAATATTCATGAATTTGCATATATTAAAAATAACAATTAAAGAATACATGCAAAATAAATTATGCATAAATTCAATAACATATCTAAAATTAATTTCTAAAATTTTATTTAACCATAAATAATAAAATTTTGGATTTTATTAAAATTAATTTTAGATTTATTAAAAAAAATTTTCCAAAATACCCAAATTAAAAATCTTAAAAAAAAATTTTTTGGATTTTTTTTTCTTGCCCAAAAAACAACATGTCGTTTTGACTTGATGAAAAAATGCACATGCCCCTAAAAAGGACATGTCATTTTATCACTAATGAAAATGACTTTTCGTTTTATGAAACAACCAGCACCCTTGCCCACGTAAAAACGACGTGTCATTTTTCTTAATGAAAAACGACATGTCGTTTTGTAGTAACAAAACGCAGCCCTTATGGGCCAAAATGACATGTCATTTTTTAGCCTCTGATTTTGTTTTTTTCATTATTTCGAGTTTTCTTTGCCTGAATTTGATCCAAATGGGTCCAATTGTAGACCTAGTCATTTCTATACCTTATGGGCACTAAAATTGATATTCTAAAAATCCAGAAATGTTAGAAAATCAATTTCTTAATGATTTCTAACGTTGGTATTTATAAAAAAAAAAAACATCAAAAAAAGATTTCAAATATAACAAAGTTTTGGGTATTTTAAAAAAACTCCATTCAAAAATATCAAGGCAGAGGAAAAAACCTTGCTCTGATACCAAATGTAAGAAAAATTTACATATATAGAATTATGATTTTCATATATGCATAAACCAAATTGAATGAAAATCATTTAAATGTGGAAACGTAAAAAAAAAAAAATCTAACCTTTAGCCATTAATCATCTGTAGAATGAATAGAGAGTTTTTCTGCAAGAATTCTTGAAGAAAAATTTTGGGATAGAAAAGAGACTCTTTTAAACCTTTTGCAATTTTAGAGAGATGGTGTATTTTTGAATAAAACTGCACGGTTTAGGGACCCTCTCACGTGATATTTATAGACACCTACTATCAGGGTGTACATTACCTTTCATGAAAAGAAGCATTTTTTCTAAAGTGTTATAACAGTTCTGAATACCCTTTGGTTGACACCTTTTGAAAAATATACATATGTTGAACTACTTAAATTTATTTTTATTTATGTACTATCATTTAAAAAACAAATGAATAATAATAAATAAATTGAAATAACAGTATATATATCTATGTGGTACTTTAGTTTGTGTCTTTTAAAACGTCTCAAATAATGTCCCTAACTTATGAATTTGCTATATTTTTAGTCATTTTCATCAATTAGAGGTTTAAAACATATCATAATATTGTAACATATGAAAGTTTTTTACTGTTTGTTCTTTATCAACTAACAAGTGTGATTTTAATTTTTTATGTCAAAAATACGTATATTTTTTGTATTCTGTTCAACCGGTAAAATACTCTTTTATTTTTGTCAGCATCATGTGTATGTTCTATGGTTTTTAATTGACACATTGATCCAAAAAACTAAAATTGAAATAAACTGAGAGATCAGAGATGAAGTTTGAAACATTTTAAAACTTAGGATTTAAACCGGGATTGACTACATAATTCATAAGCTATTTGTGAATTAATCTTAAAAAAAAAGGAAAAAATAAGACCCATCTGATTAAGGCTTTTGAAAATAGTAGTTTTATAATCAGCCACAAAATTGGTCAACGATGCAGTACGTGTTAGCCCAGACTTTTTTTAAGGTTCATTTCTTGGTGTTCCTGCTCTAAGAAAGAAGTGTTGTGAATCACGTGATGGCTAATTTTCTACGAGAGTTTGCCACGTACTATTGGGATGCCACTTGGCGGACAATCCGAGGATTGGAAATTGGTTATGGAAGTTGGGGCGGGTCAACGGGGAGGCCAGAATTGTGTGGCTGGGATTCTCTTATGAGATCACACGGTGTCCATTTGTTTCTGAGAGGTTTTACAAGTTGTTTGGATTCTAGTGTTGTCGTTTAGAAGTCCCTTCGAAGACTTTTTTCCCTTGGGGTTAATGAGACATGTGACTTTTTTTTATTTGTAAAATTAAAATATGTCTACAGCTTATGAATATTCTTTATATGTTCCAATACATATGTATAAAGATATTAATGATCATAATAATAATATTGTTAGTTTTAATTTAACTTTTTTAAAATAATTATAATATACGTATTTAAGATTTCAAACGGATTATGATATCATTATATTTAAAAAAATTCCTAGAATTAGGGTGTTTGTTGCTTAAAGTTTATAAAACAACGATTTTAAAATTTCCTAAAAAGATAGAATTTTTTTATTGACAAGTTAGATTTACCGACAAATTAGAATTAGGGTGTTGTAATTAAATTAACGATATAGCTTTACTAACAAATTAAAATTAAGATGTTATAATTAAATTAATGACATAGTATTATTAAGTCTTTTTATATGTTTTACTAGTTATATAATTGATATATCATTAAGTTAATGATACATAATGATAATGATACGCAATAACATTTATTTCTTAAAACTTTGAGTGAATGACATTTCTTGTTTTTTTGTGATATGTAATTAAATCAATAATATAGTATTTATTAAGTCTTTTGCGTATCTTATAGGTTATATAATTGTTATATTATTAAGTTAATGATACTCAATGACATTCATTTCAATTTTTTAAGACTTCAAGTGAAAATGATAATGTATCAATGTAATATGTTAAAATAAGAAATATACTTGTATGTTTTTTCCCTAATTTAACTATTCAAAAAATAAGAAAATTTGTTATAAAAATTTAAATACATGATAATATTTTTTAGAAGGTATTTTAGGGTTCTGAATATATAAATTTTTAAAAAAAGGGATATATAAATGATATTTGCATAACGAAGACAGATATCAATTCACTCCTTAAAAAATAGACAGATTACGTAATTTTCACTTTTCTCTTGTGTCAGTCGGCCAAACATCAAAAAGGGCCTAGACTTCTAGCTTTATGGTGGTCTTCTTCGCACATAGATTTTTAGGGATTTTTTTGGGTGTGCATTTTACGTGTGGTGTATGTTTTAAAACTATTAAATCTTTTTTCTACAAATACGATGGTTAGAAAAATAAATACTCAACAATTAATAGTTTTTCCATTCCCACCATAAATTTGTCTTTTTTTTCCTTCTAAAGAAGGTACATCTTTTAGATATTAGAAAAAAAAAAAAGTAAATAATATTTTTTTAAACATGATCAAAATGAGTAGAAAAAATTTTTAAAAGTGAAAAAGTTTAAAAATTATTAAATCTATTTAACGACAAAGTTCATTAAATGGCAATAAATTTATATTGATCAGGTAAATATGCATTGGGTTTGGGGTAGAGTTGGTCTTCACACTAATCCGTCCCTCTTGAAAAAAATAATCCCCATCCTCACCCATTTAATCCACATAAATTGGTGAGGTGGGATAAGTTTTCCCATAATGGTGGGGTGCTCAAAAGATCTTGTTTATTTGATTAGTAATTTTCATGATTAATTAATAATTAACTAACAAATTAAAATAAGTATGTAAAACTTTAAGTTAAAAATAAAAAAATATAGTTTTGAATTTTCATGCATATTATGTAATACAACATCATACTTAAAATTATAGATATAGTAGTAAATTTTACATAATATGGTTAATTTAAAAATAAGATAAATTAAATGGGGCTAGTAAAGAGAATAATAAGGGTGTTAACGGATTGGATTATGCAGATTAAAAGTCAATCTGTAATCCAATCTATACATATCGAATTAGAAATATCTCAATCTGAAACTAATATGTAAACAACCCAATCAAATCCAAAAACCATAGATTTTAAGGATTGGATTCTGCGAAAATTAGTGTTTTCAGAGTTGTGTACAGTTATGTAACTTGAATAATTAAGTAACGAATGTTTTGAATTGAAACGTAGGAAAATTGGCCAATAGTTTTGTAATTGGCCAACAGGATTTTAGGAGCCTGGAAGGAAGGAGATTGAAGTCAATTTCGCGGTACTAAAAAATAAGTAAGTACCCTTCCCACCTACGGTATGAAAATATAGGTGTAGAATGTATGTATATGTACACCGGAGTATATACTATGGTGTAAACTTGTATATCTGCTATGAAATGAATACCTAGGGGTATACTATCGATACCTGTGTGTATACGGTTAGAATACTTGGGTGTATAACGTGTTAAGTATTGTTATAAACAATATATTATGTACCTGTGCGTACAACAATGAATACCTGTGTGTATATAACGTAGGTACTTGTGTGTACTATGTTATGCATATGAATTTATGTGTCATGGATAACATGTGATTGTCATTTCATGCTTGATATGACAACCATATTAAATGGATTGGTAAATATGTCATCAGAAATTAATAAGAGTGTCGTACCGACTCTCCAAGCAAGGGGAGTTTAAAGGATAAAATATGATCACGGTGTTACATAGACCTAAATGAAATTGCGCAATGGTACGAACACTTGGGCCCTAGCTAAAGATAAGCAATGATCAAGATAAGGAAAGTTCATAAGAAAGCATAATTGAATCATGCATTCATTTGAGTGTCCATGTGGGATTTATGGGACTTACTGGGCATTAGCTCATTAAGTATTTCATGCTGTAGGTATTCAGACGAGAAGGTCAGAATAAATTTTAATGATGAGCTAGTAGACAGATGATGTATGCAGATCCAGTATGGAGTCCGCTACTGAATGTTTCCGCTGTATATATGTATTAAGTTGTTTTGAAATGGAATGTGTAAAAAGAAAAATGTTGTAAAAGTTAGAATGATTGTGTTAATATAAGTGTGTCAAAGTATTTTGGGAGTTACCAAAATTATTGTAAGTGAAGTATTTATTTTAGTTTCAAAAAAAAAATTTCCTAAATTTTTGCTTTAAAATAAGTAAGAAAAAGTTTTATCACAGCCTGAAAAGCGGGTTATGACAATGTCAATGGAAAGCCTTATTGTCAACATTTAATATTTAAGGTTCCATAAAATTAGTGCATATAATTTAAGTGCAACTTTGGTTTCTAATAATGACACAAACTGAAGTTAATAATTATTATTGATTTAATTATGAGAAAATTAAATTATAAATAATCATGGGAGTTTAGATTATATATCCATTGGTTCCCCATACTAGCTCCATAATATTCTTTTATATAGGTCAATGAAAATTTTTTGGATTAGTTTGGACCGATAAGGGTTAAATTAAAAATTCACACAGTGCACTACCCGCACTATGTGTAGCACTAGCCACTATACTCTAGGAGTACATGCAACATGTTTTCATGGCTTGATGATTCAATTATATCACATGATTTTCATGTGGTTTGATTGTTATTAAAGTGTAGAAAGTTATCTTTTTCAAAAGTTAAAGTAATAATCTATGATAATTATTTATTTTATCGTTATAATAAATAATTAAAAAATCATGAAAGACATTTATTTAAACGTCAAAATAAAAAGACATTTATTTTAAAAGTTAAAATAAATAATATCCTAGTTTGAACTAAAATTAGACCTCAGACATCCATATTATTGAAAGTAGTTAGGACATGTGTCGCTCTCCCGTTGAAGAGATGATACATCACATCTAACCACCCTAGTGGTGGACATGATTTTCAAAGCAAAATCCCACTAGGATTCTACTCCTACTTCTTAGCACCAATATATCTAAAAATAGACCTTAGAGGTTTTATTTTTTGCAGACATTTCTCTGGCCACCATCTAGTGCTTTTATTGCTCTCCTCTTTAGAGCTTTAAAGAACCTCTATTGAGAAGAGTTAGAAGGAGACATCGAAGAAATTTTTTGAGAAGTCTCACCAGTGCCTACACCAGTTGACTCCAAAAGAGAAGAATAACAAGAAAAATCTGAAGATTTTACAACGCTAGATCCTCCAGAGATATTGTCAAACTATAAGTTGAGTTTTATTCAATTATTATATATAGCATCATAATCCTGAAAGTTTAAAAAAAGTTTAAAAACCTTATTCCATTGTATCTTCACGTTTTTATTAAATTTTTTTTTGGGCAAACCAAAACTTTGTTGCTTATTTTCAAACTCCTCAATTTCAATTTGTAACACTTTTAATTTTTAAAAGTCCAAATTCCTCTTCTCTTCAAAATCTCAAACAAATTCTTGACTTTTCATACTTGACGCCCATATCGAACCTTATCTTTTTTCCCAACCCTAATCTAGGCCTTGAAACTGACCCCAATTCAGCTTCCAAATTTGACCTTGTTTCTAGTCTTAGTCCATCATATTAGGGCCAATGCCCCATTCTAGATCCCGAACCTTGACTTTGATCTCAGATTTTGTCACCAATCCCGGACCCCAACTTGGTGCAAGTTTGGGACCTTGGTTTGGATCCTAATCATGGTTTTTAATTTTTAATTTTTAGAACAATATTTATGTATATTAATGTGATTTTATAAGTTAAATTATGCAATAAGGTCTAAAGTATAGGTTTATCTTTTGTATGAGATTTCACGAAACATATCATATTAATTTTAAAATTCATATTAAGTTACATATTTCATAAATGTTGTTGAACTCCGTATTATTTTTAAATAGTACAACACAAAACACTAACACATGTCCAAAGAGGCATGAGCCAACACTGGTATTTATCAAATGATTATGTTTAAACATACAAGTTTCACATGCTACACACACAGATATTAGACAATTACAGACATATATTATAAATTGACTAATACAACAATTTTTCTAGGAGTCCTTCTAACTAATTTGTTTTAGAATTTAGTTGAACGATTTGAAATTTTAAATTTCTTCATCAGAAGTATGTATAAATTTATGCTCAGGTAAACCTTACAATCTTTTAGCTCGATGATTTTTTTTTTTTTTTTTCTATCCCAAGAAGAATACTTATTTTGGGAATTCATAAACTCAATTGGAACCTTAATTTGCGGTTCCATTCACTATTTTAACAATGTTTTTTTTCTCACATATTTCTGGTTTTAGTCAACTCTTGGATCTAACTTATTTCCTAAATGGCCCATAAATTTTTCGGGGTTAATTTGGGATTAACCAATAGTTATAACTTAGAAACTTATAATATAATTTATTTATATAAAAAAAAATAGGTTAATGATGTTGCTAGTAAGTCAAACTTGATTATGAATCCTTATCTACCAAAAAAAAAAGGTTGAACTCGATTAACCACCAGGTATTGATATTAACAAATAACTAACAGTCCAATCAGTTTCTTTTTTTTAAACAAAAAAAAAAAAAAAAAAAATCGCACACATATGTGTTCTTTTTTCATAATTTGACATTGGCAGTTTAAAAGGGTTGGTAAATTTTGTAAGGAAATTCTATTCGCACATCAAATATTCCTTCAGACATCTAAAAATAAAAATATCAAATTCAAAGTTTAAAATTATCTACTTTTAGTGATAAAATATATGATATTCCTTAAATATCCTCTAGATACGCCCCAACAACTAATTCACCTTAATTTTTGAATTTAGACGGCTTACAATATTCAAAAGCACAAAGAAAAATCCGCATGCCAAACTTAATTTTCCGTTTAAACCTCTACATATTATGCAGTCATGCAAAAAGAAAATGTTTGTGTTGATGTGTGGAAAGGTAAGAATATAGACCCAATCTCTCTCTCTTTTTCTCTTTGTTCTTGATTATTTGTCGTCAAACTGAAACGAATGATACGAAAAAAACTTGAGAAAAATCCGAAGAAAGAAGAAGGTCAATAAATGGAAAGAAGTTATCTCAAAAAAAAAAAAAAAAAGAAAAAAAGAAAAAAGGGAAGAAATAAATAAAAGGGAGAAAATCAACATCAATTAGGTGTATTTATATTGAGCTAGTTTGCACGATATACTGTGGGGCTCTGCTTCTTCTTCTTCTTCTTCTTCTTCTTCTTCTTCTTTTTTTTTTTT